>JAGYYO010000151.1:0-13100 GCA_021441625.1 Diophrys sp. 3 WChen-2021
CCAGATCCAGATTGGAGCTGCAGCAATAAAGAAGACTGGGGATGTTGCTTTCATTCCCAGGAAATTGATCACTCCTAGAGATCTGACCATCTATGACTAGATGCAAAGAGAACTGAGACAGGCAAATTGGAGGAAGGCAAATGAATACCGTCTTCCACAAATCTTTGGAAAGATAGAACCTCCCCCAGCACAAGTCCCTCCGTACATTGACACTCCAACCAAAGACAGAGATGCGAGCAGATGCTATCTGACATAGGACCCTCCCCTGACATCTTCAATACTTCCCCTTGTCTAATCAATCATAATAAGTTTCATCCGCCAAGTCAGGTAACACCATCTCCCGATTAGATTGACCTCTCTCACCCTCTAGCATATGTGTCCGTGAAGGTGCAATTCTCAGCACAGACACCTGATAAGAAAAAAAGAGGATAGAATGTAGCTCCCAAACTATTCTGGGACAAAGAGAAGAAAAGAAACATCCAGATAGAGACAGAGAATTATGTAGACCTCTCATCTGGAAAATCCAAGACTATGAAGGGAGACACTCCAGCCAGTGATGACAGGAAGAGAGACAGGAAGGCACAAGATAAACGGAGAGAGATTCTGGGAAACCTTAGCCCATAGAAGATGGACGATCAGATGGAAAACAACATTTATGAGATCAAGAAGAAAGAGGCAGAACAGAGTAAATATATAATTGAAGCAGGACCTGTCAATGACCATTTTAATATGGCAATGAGAAAGAGAGAGAACAAGGAATGATGCAGTTATTGATTTAATGAATAATTGGATTGAATTGAATCTAACAAAGATAGTAATTCACTTTTTCTCTTATGAGTGGGTCCGCTAGTAATTCTCAATGCCCATAGCTTTATGCTTACTAATGCTAGCCATGACATTACTTATTTCCGATCTCAATTTGATTTTCTCCTCTGGACTGAACTCTATTCTGCCCACTCTCTTTTATGGTAGATCCTGATCTTTAGGTTCGTTCAGAACTTTCCTAATATATCCGAGTGCAATATCTTTAGTTTCTATCTTTGCATAAACCCCACCATTCTATTCTATTTGAGCCATCAAGACCTGCTTCTTCCTATATTATTCCTTAGTGTCCTAATGATGCTCTCCATATTCTTCTTTTTTAAATCCTTTTCCAAATTCTCCCTTGAGTTTAAACAAGCTATCTTTGGAATGATCTCTTAGCAATTACCTGAGTCTATCACTAGAATAGTAGCTGCATTGTTCAGGTAACCATCCATAGGTTGATTACCTTTTATTATGATTGCTCTACTTCATGTGGATGGGGACGTCGTAGTATAGAGACTTGTAGTTAGATAGATTGATTTCTTTAATTATAATCTTGGCAATCAGATTTTGTCTGTTGAGAGGGATTTATTCATATACATTTGTGCTGATGTCTACGTATATCAGGTTTAGCAGCTGTATCTTGGGATCGCTTGTTCTTGCGTATCTAGAGAATTAGGAGTCTTGTTCTAGCAGGGGTTCTAGTGTGGATAGTATTATGTCGATCTTTTTCTTGGCTCTGGTGGGGTGGTTTGTGTGCTGCGTTCCCTAATTCCTGGCCTAGGTTCTAATGCATCTTAGTTTAAGTCACCTGTTTCCACTCTCCCGTTATTAGTCTTTTGATGTGAACACAATAGGGTTCATTTGATTAGTTATGATAAGTATGAAGATGGGGTTATTTCTTCTGAGAGTAAAACTGATGTTGTCCAGTCATTCCTCACTCATGTTTATTTGGTTGCGTTTGTGATTGGGTATAGTCTCGATGGATATAAATTTTTTGAGTTAAATGCTATGCCTACAACAGGCAAATAACTTCATGCTTGATTGTGTCGATCTATTATCTTAGGATAGAGAGATTCTCTCCTTTGTAGATAGATCGACATTTCTCGGACATGATCACAATATTGGAAGTTTTAGTTGCAGTCGCTGGAGTTTGATATCTCTTGGGAGATGAATTGTCATCGCCTTTGTGGTTCTAATCATTTTTTTTTTCATTTATTAAATTAAACGATGAAGGTTTTTCTGACAACGTTAGGAATTCTCTTTCCCACTTGATAAATAACTACTTGAGTTAGGATGCTTTCTCAACTCCATTTGGGTTGTAGAAGACTTGATTTAATTATTAGTTGATTAAAAGTGCATGGCATTAAGAGAAAGTGCTAGTATTGCCTCAGAGTACCTATAGGTATAATCAATGGAGAGTACCCTCCCAATGATTTGTCTTACAATTAGAAGCAAGAGTCAAATAGCATTTAATACTGTTTAGGTAATATCAGTGACTATTCGAATAGAAGAAGGAAAATCACATTCATGGAAAGAACTCTCTAAGACATTGCAGAGGTGAATGAAAAAGTTGATGAATTATACAAGGTAGCTAATGCAATTAAAGATGAATACAATAAGGACATACAATAATTAAAATCAGCAGTTAATGAATTTAATAATAACTATAGCTTCTTATTGTAATCCATGAGTTTAGAAAACAATGTGGCTGTTTCTTATTATGTGAATACTGATCATAAGATAAGCGCATGCAGTTCAAATATATAAAAGACTATTGCTGAACTAGAGGGTCAGTTAGAAGAACATAAAGCCAGCATAAATAAGTACATGAATGTTTCCTTTAGTAGTTCAATTGGGGTTCTCGAAAGAACTGATAATGTAGTCCATTAGAATAGTCCTAATATTAACTATTTAAAGTGCAAAGAGACAACAAAGAATTTAATTAAGGACTTGCTCTTAGTCGAAAAGATATCAGAGAAGGTATTCATTAAAGTATGGAATAAGAAATACAATAGGATTAGAAGAGTTATTAAAGTCTATGGGGTAGCTCTTTAAGAATAGAACTAAGTGATCATTGTTTGATTAAGAACTAAGTTACATCTAGTTCAAAGCTAATGGAGTTAAATATCAGAACTATTAGAAAGTTTAATCCCGTGATTCCACTAGCACTAAAGTAGAAACACTAAATACGACTATTCCCAATAGAATTGATAACGAGGTAAGTTGATTGTTGAAGAAGAAGAACTAATCTCTTTAGCCTGCTCCTGATCCTGTAATAGTCTTCTTTGTCAATCTTCATTTTCCCTTTGCCTCCCTCAGATTCTGTCTGATGTGCTAGATCTTACAGTACATTAGTTGTTACATAAGTTAAGCTACAATTGATTTAATTAAAGCATATAACTCATAACATGACATCGGTTGTCCAACCTGACTTGAGTTCTTTGAATTTAGCAGCGTCCATCTTCTTTTTTTGTCCTTGAGTCAATCTGTAGTGTCTTCCATCTAATCTCTCTCTGTTAGCAACCCTGTCATTGCTTTGTCTGAGTTGTTCCTCAAGTGTTTGCCATTTAATTTATCTAATATTTCGCACCACATGGTACAGCATCTTCTATCCAACCTTAGCTGACTAGAATAGTAATGTCTTAGTGCTATTGACCTTGTTTTAGATATCTAGGTTATCTTGGTCTGACCACTGAAGCCTATTGATGGAGTTTCTCTTGGTCTCGATCGTTGCTAGCTTCCAATTATTGGCAGACAGTTTTGCAGGGTTTCTTGTCTATTCGCTAAAATATTTTGCGTTCTCTTCTTGTCTCTCTCATTCGCAAGCCTTTACTCCAGGAGCCTTTTGAGTGAGTCTTTTGTAGTGGAGTTGGTTTTTCGCGTCGTTCTTAAAGTGCGGACTTTGGGGGAGTCATTTTGAGTTATGAGGGAACCAACGCCTCTGCATCTTGGGGAGCGCGTTATGCTTAATTAGCCTTCATCTTTCTTTTCCGAAAGGATATCTGTCTTTCCATTTTCATTCTCAGCTGCTTCTGAAATAACATCTTATCAATCCCTTTGTTAGGTTCACTACTATTGCAACCGTCTTCATGTCCTCCATTGACTCTTTTCCGAATGTCAATTTCTAAATCATCTGAATCTTCCGTCTGTAATATGGGAACGAGTTTGGATGGGTTGTTCAGACATTTTCAAGATTTAATCTGCGAAGTCATATGAATGATTTATAAAGAAAGAATTCTTAATTAATTAGCTATTCCTAGTCATTTATAATTGAAGTATGCCTCCTACTTATCAGAATGGCCGTCCTGGGCCATGCCAGTAGATCTCGTATTGTTGAACCTCTTCTTCCTCTTTGAGAGCTTCTCTATCTTTTGTCATATTTAAAGGGACTATGGACTAATGTTGTTCATTTAATTTAATTCACATCGATTTAATATATCACCTCAATTAAATGTATTTAATCGATCTCGGGTTCCCTCTTCTTCCTTTTATTTTTGCTTGCTTTTGCAGAAAAATTCCCAAGGCATCAGTAAATTCATTTCAATCTTAATATATTGATGAATATGATGATGATGATGATGAAAGAATCAGTTACCTACAAGTGTAGTGTTTGGTCAGACTTTTAATAAGTGCATTAAAGATTATAAGATCATTTGTATTTGCATCTTCTTTTTTATCAGCAAAGTTGTATTTCATTTCTCCTTGAGCCACCGAAGCATCCTCGTTACCCTTGAAGAGCCCAGATTTTTTATCTAATAGGGGGTGACTCAAGGATGGGGACCGTTAAATTGAGAGTGAATTAAATGGAAAAAAAAGAGGGAAGATAAGTTGAGAGACAATTTAGAGAGTTGAGAAGCTACTGTATCTGTGGATGAGTCTTGTAACAGCAAATGATAGAAAGCAGTTGTCTTAATATGCAAATACATGTGATGACAATTGATGATGTTGTTGATGGGAATGAAGATCAACTTGATGAAATAGCCAATAGCTCATATAAACAGGGCTTACTACCTGCCACATATAATGAATTCAAATCTAAATGGTTGGAGAATAAACTTAAGTTTGAAAATAAGTCTTCGGCGTTCAAAGCGCCCAACCTCTCAAGGGTCCGCAGGAGGCAAAGCGGAGAGGAATTCCCCGTCCGAGGTCTTGGAGTTCTTTACTTTTCTTATTGGAGAGCCTGGGGCTAGTGATTCATATGCAGGTGCCCAAGTCATTTCTTTAATTCTCAGCCACAAGTTGTGGCTCCATTTCTTTCAAATCAATGTGTATTTCATCCTCCATCACTCCCTGAGACTTTCAGGCGGAGTCTCAACGGAGGTAAACCTTCCTCTAATGCATATAAGAGAATGCACAGTTATAAGTGAGCCACAATCTAGTTTCAGGGTCTTATCTTTGCTACAATGGACTTTGTGAAGGAACTACAAGGCAGATCAACCCTTCTCATGAGTTGTCCTATTGTCTCAGGTGTAAATAACCCTCTTCTTATTATCGGTTCCCCTTTCCTCACAGTGTCAGAGGCAGCTTCTCTAGTCAAATCAGGCAGCTCGAATACTAAGTAATTATACTTTAAAAAAAAGTCACTACCCAATGTATTTCCTACTCCCAGCTCATCTCAATCTTAATGGAGAAATGTACACATGTACACATTTGCAATGTCACAAGTAATGGTGTGTCCTGAAACGAGGACGTGTTAGTTAAACCTTTTTATTCCTGTTCTTGAATGTGGAAATTTTGTGCTCCCTGTCTTAATCAGGCATTTGCTTTCCTTTGTTTGTTTATAACATTTTAAATAACTCATGCGTTTATTATAACCAGTTTATATTTCTGGAACTCCAAGGTACTCAACCTAGTTCTCTCTTCCTAGGGCATGCATTAGTTTCAGTGAGTCAGCTGCGGTGCATTCAACCCAAGGGTGACACTCACCTTCATCTTAAAGATTGACCTTTTTCCAATGTCTGAAAGAAGCGATAATTTCTTTTTTCTAATAGGATGCTTCATTAGTTGCCTTGAGATATTCTTGGGAGCGTCAGTCAAAGTTCGCAAGTAGGGGATTGTGTAACAGGATCTTTTTCCTGTAATAGAGAATGAGGACTCGACTTTAAAGCCAGTTTCATCTGGAATGACTTCAACAAGCATTAATCGTTTTTATGGGAGTCATGAGTTCAGCTCAGTGTTGGAACAGTGATTCAGTCTTAGATTAGGTAGCACATGAAGCATTTAAGCGCTGGCAATGCCTTCCAGGAACCTTTTGGGGCGAAGCCACCTTTACATGTTGACACTCCTTCCCTATGTTGATGAATTATATAGTTTGAGTTTGAATATAATCTGACAAACCTTATTACTAGCCAATGATATATGAGCCTATTAATTATTTATCCAATGAACACTCAGATCATATCTACTGTTATAGGTCTAATTGAGGAGAAATATAAATTATTATATAATAGAGGTTATTTGAGGATCATTCTGACTAATAGCAGTTTTGAAGGACCCAAATAATAATAAATGTAAACATCACTTTATGTTTCAATTATCAAAGGAATAAATAATGTATTTCAATTTGATGGTAATTAAGAAACATAGAGTTGCAATATTTCATGTACCCTAATCTATCCCCTGCTTAAAACCTTCATTCTAAACCACGTCCCTCCCTATTCTATTCCTTCTACCCCAACCTCTCTCCTCCCTCTGCCTCCAATTACCAACTCCCTTCAATCCCTATCCCTATCTCTCTACTTATTTCTTCACTCTCTTCCTTTGTCACATACATCAACTAACACCTTTCATTCAATGCTTCTATCTTCTATTCTAATTCGCCTAACCCTTCCTATAACTCATCTCTGTTACACTTATTTCCTATCTTCTTATTTACTTCATCTAATTTAGTATTGATAACATTAAGGATTTATTTAGAACTTCCTTTCTATTTTATTTGTTTATTTAGGTTATTTCTGTTCATTTGATGAATACAGGGTCATTATGTTGATTGGTTTGAGAGACAAGGCGCTCGGTGTCTTTGGGGCAAATGAGGTAGAGACGATCGTTTAGTTTAATGGGGAAGAGATCGAGCTTTTTGATTTTTAAGGGGAAGGATGAGATTTGGTTAGAGTAGAGGTTGCATGTTTTGATTAAGGAGAGAAAATTTTGGATTTGTTTTAGTTGGCTTTCGAGGCTGTACATTTGCTGGTCGATTTCTTTGGATGTCGGTATTTATCTTTTGAATTACTTACATTATTTCATTTATTTATATCAATCTATTTAAACTAATCGATAAACATTTTATTAAGCAATCTTTCCATTATCTATGTTTGAATTGGATTAACTGGGTTCTCCTTTGTCTTTTACATATGTCTTCCTCCTCTTGAATCTTTGATTGCTTACTCTAGACTTATTAATCTATCTTCAGAATTAATTAAATGTCTGGAAAGTGAAGCAGAACAAAGAAAACTAGAAAATAAGAGATTAGATCCTCACTATAACCTAGATAACATGAAGAGTATTTCATCTGATGATTATAAATAGACTAAACTTGCAACTAAGTTTGCTAACGTTAGTAACAGAGTAATAAATGCTCAATGAAAGTTCAATGAGTTATCTTAGGGGAAAGCGCCACTAAACTTCTCCCTTTGTAAAAGGGTCAGCAGGAGGCAACGCGGAGAAGGTCCCACTCACCGAGAGAACTCAAAGACTGTAGTTGAGCACTAAAACTCTAAGCTAAACAGGCAGAAGCAAGACTTTAAATTAATTCAAAAGTCTATGAGGCTCCATTTCTTTCATCATTCATTCATTCATTAATCTATCTTCTAATTTACTATGCGTGTTTCCTTCTTTTGTTCATTCATTTCCTTCTTTAATGAATGGCAGACTTCGTTTATATTAATGGTGGCTATACTTTGTTATAGGTTGAAGAGATTCTCTTCTAGTTGGGAAATCTTATCATTAGAAGAGTGGATCATGTTTGGCTCTTTAGTAGAAATAGAGGGCCCTTCTTGAATTAAAGTAAGGGAAGAACTGGCAGCAGCTTGAGAATCTGAGCTTAAGCTTTCGCAACTCTATTAATTAATAACTTCAATAGGTTAATCTACCAAATGTATCAGCCTTGTCTACCCCAGCTGACTTATTAATAATTTATTCCATCTTCTATTCTAAATCATGCAGTTTGTCAGTGTATTCAGCATCACCATCTTAATTTTAATTCATCTTCTAAAATTTTGACTCGTAACTCAAGTGCTTTGACTTATGAAGTCACCAAGTCATCGTCTTCCCTGATATTAGATACCTGAGTAGATTGATTATACATCTATCTATTGGACACATTAAACTCTTCAAACTCCCCTTTAGGCACAAACCTTTCCTCATATCCCCATTTCCCACCCTAAAAGCATGTGTCTCTGTCCCTGTAACTTCACCTCTCATTTTAGGTGCCTACTAAATACATTACTATTTCATCCATATTTCTATCTTATTAAGTCTCTAATCCATATCAAACAATAACTATACCCCTCCCATATTAAAATATTATTCCCCCAACATCTCTGAGAAGAGAACTTTAAATTCATCTAAATGGAAAGAGATCTTGAATATATTGTTTAAATCAAAGTGTTGGAAGCACTTAGAGGAGAAGGGATGTTTGGTCTCATCTGCTTATGAGTGAATCTCTAGGAATGGGGCAGCACTGGGGACTATTACTGAGTCTTAGGGAGATACAGATGATTGGATAATTAATAGTTAATTAAGATCGTGGAAGATGTTGAGTTGAAAGTCATGGGTAAATAAATGTTTGAGGGGGTTGATACAGAGATAATTAAGAATGTTGAAAGGTATTGTTGGATATGAAAGATGCTAAGTTTATAGAACCTGAAGGAGATGACGAGACTGCTGAAATAGATGATGATAATGTAGTGCCTGAAAATGAATTAGAAGTAGACGAAGATCTATTTGCTGATGCTGATGACCTTTAAGATCTTGACACTCTAGATGATTTATGACTACCTCCCGCATTACTAGCAATATCAAATATCAAGAAAACTAGCAACTTCCATCTCCAAATATCTCTCACACAAACATCTCAGCACTAATTTAAATGCTAATAACTCATCTATCTTTCTTATCCATTTACTAAATCACGTATCTACTCCTTTATCTGTTAATAGTGCTCTTATTATCCTTAATAGAACATAGAGAGATATAATGAGTCCAAATGTTAATATATGAGATGATTCTAATACTAGGATGGAGAAAGAGGTATAGCCATTACGAGAGAAGACATCAGGGACTGATTGGCCTTCTGAGATGGTGGAGTCGTAGTTAAGGACATGGGATGGGAATAAGGAAGACAATGGAGGTGATTAGAGCATCTGGGTTTATAGATGGGATTTAATAAATAAGAGAGAATGAATGTTAGAAATAGTTGATAAGAGAATGCTATAGGTACATAGGGGTAAGGATGGGGAAATAAATAGAGATTAGAGTTTAATCTCAAATCAGTCTCAATAAATCATAGTTTTCCAGGCAGTGTTTAGATTGGTGGGGATTAATTCATAAGCTTATTCACTTTATTATTAAATTGTTCTTATTTTCTATAACAATTGTTTCTCTCTTGTTGATCATACAAGGCATAGTGAGTTAATGTTCTTGATCCTGAATCTCTATCCAGTCTTGTCAACCTCATTAGACTTCAAAACATAGTTATAGAAATAAGGTGGACCTTCGCTGATCAAAAGGATCTTAGGGAATCTAAGTTTAGTGTCATATGTTCCTCTTAACTGCATCCTATCTTAAGTAGTTTAACAAATGGATCAGATAGACGTCGAAGGAATACGATTGAAGATAATTCGAGTTTAGGAATAACCTTTGCTTTTAAGATGCATATTTAATAACCCCAAGCTTTGAAATATCTAATGCTTAAATATTCTTTATTCGATCTATTTATAACACTATAGTCTTATTGAATAGAATCAGTTAACTCTTAACCTCCCTTAAAATATTATACAAGAAGTCTCACAATCAAAGACTAACGAATCAATTCCCCGCTCTTCCCATATTCCTCACCTTCTAAGCCCCTCCCCATTACAATAAATCAATCAAACCCCAAATCCAAACACCCAAACCCCATCTGACCCCATCCTTAGACAATCACGCATCCATGCATCAATCAACACTAACATCTATATCATCTCTAACGTATTAATCAATCCTCATACCCCATCCTCCGACTACAATCCCTACACCAAATGAACCATCACAGACAGAGTAGCTGCTGCATCTATACCAAAGGATGTAGCTATCCCTGCTGCCTCTACTAGGATATCATCAAGAGAGCAAGTGGACTTGTCTGGACTAAGGGACAGATCAGATTCACATTGATGACATTGGGTAAGGGAGAGACAGGAGAGGGAGATAGAGATGGGGCAAGGGGAGATGGAGAGAGGGAAGGGGAGGGATTGAGAGTGAACAGAGGGGGAGGCAGTGGCGATTATGGAGAAGAGAGGGAGTAGATTTGAGTAGGGGGGGTTGAGAGAGATGGGGGGACTATTAGTGGGAATGAATGAGGGGAGATCACTTCTGTTACTATTTAGTAGGTGATTGACTCACCTGCTTTAGATTCAAATGGGAGTGGGTCTATAGTTAGTGATTCTTATGTTCCAACTACAGTTGAGAGAGAGACTACCCTTCATCATAATTAAACGTAAATCCAACCTCTTGACAACTCCCATCGGTTTACATCGCATACCCACCATTCCATATCCCCCATTCATTAGAATCCAAACACATAAGGTGCAGATCTGACAACCTTTAACGAGATTTTCAGAAAATTAAATTAACTTAAATTAATAAGTGATTGTAACAGTGTAAGTATTTCACGAGTCGCCTAATAGCCTCTCTAAACTATGCCTTGATCATCTCTGGATGAACTTTAAGGGTTTGATCCATAACAGTGCTTGCAAGTTCATGAAAGTCGAACCTAAGTGTAATGAGGGGGGTTACTTACTTTCTGCTCACATATTTCTCTCTCTTATTGAGAATGCCTCTTTAGAATTGACTGAAAACATTTCAATGGGAGACGCAGGAAAACTGTATGGTGTAGTAAAGCACACCTTCACTCCTCATTGCTTGAAGAGAGAGAGAGTGTGGACTTACTTTTATGAAGGCTTTACATTATCCATGAGAAACACTGTAGATTCCCTCCAGTCTTTCTGTCATTTATTTAATTCTCTACAAAGACTCTTCATGAGCAGGTTGATCTTGACACTGTTATTGCTACCTTGTCCAACGGATGCCCATTTTTCTCTCTTAGAAGAAATAGCGGCAATTAGACTAACACCAGTGATGTCTTAGTTTTAAGCCAGGAGTTTAGAGTCTTAGGCAGGAAGCCATTGTCTTCTGGAGTAATTGGTTCTCTTCATTCAGAATTCATTCAGAATTCATATTTATTTAATATGGATCTTTCTCAAGGGGAAGACAATATCTGCTCTTGTCTTTTTAATTAGAGAGGCAGCCCAGAGCAGAAGGCCGAACTATTTTACATAGTGGCAGATACTATCTGCTGATTTTCCTGCAGAGTTTATCTGCAGGAAATTTCCTGTCTGGTCTTGTCTTACAGATTTTATCTGCCTCTTTCTTTTTAAATGGTCGACTTCGATCATGAAGGATGTTAATCCATGGACTGAAATTAAGTCCATCATTAAATGATTAATCACCCAATTGGTTCTCTGTATGGAAGATTCATCAATGTTTATTATTGTGAGACCCTGCTCAAACATTTTGATAAAGATTTAAGCGAAGAGTTTTCTAAGAATTTTATTATTGTCTAAATTAGCCCTTCTATCTACAAATTTAATTTATTTATATTTCATATTTCCGAATGCTTTAAACACTCTTCCTATTTTAGTTCTTCCATATATAGTGCCTAGACTTTTATTCAGTTCTTTTCTAGCCGAGACAAGAGTAAAGTTACTTGGATCTTTAGTATAGAGTGCAAAGACTCTTTCTGCCAATCTGAAGTCCTCTTTTAGTTTACAGAGGAATTTATCAGCCTCCTGCGGTTATTTAGTTCTTTAATTATAGTAATAGAAGTAGTGGACCTAACGCTAAAGTGAGAATGACGAACACCTTTAATTAATTAATTAAATATGAGTTTAATATCAATTCATACATCTTCTAATTTAACGTAATCAACAGTTCGTCTTACGCAAGTCTGATAAAATCCTACAACAGTAGAAGATGAAACACTTGAGGCTCTGTGGAGTATAGCCTTGACTAGCTACGTGAAGTTTGCCCTAGGAGCATTAAGGTATGGAGCTTACTTAGATTTATAGTTTAGTTCAGGGCAGCCTATTTTTCCTTTCTTGAGAGCAGCAAAGAATAGCTCTACAGGGCTACAATAGAAACTAGAAGGGGCTGTATACATAATCTAAATGCCAGCATCCAGCATGAACTACTTGGTCAGCTTCCCCTATTATAAGAAGCATTGTCTCAGAGGAGAATGACTTCACTTCTCCAGTTTGGCCTCTTAAGAGCTAAATGGGAGACCAGACCAGCTATGAAGTACTTTATCAATTCTTAGTTTGTGGTACCTTAATGAACGCTTAAATAGGCCGTCCCGTCTGAACCTATAGCCGCCAAGATGCTTATTGCATCTAACCTCTGACCGGTGTTCCGGTTTCCCGAATCTTGTTTAAGCATCCATGATAGCTGGCTGTTAACTGTATTTTACAATGTACTGCCATCAAAATTTATTAAGATCTTTCCGTCCTCTAAAGCTTTAACGAAGTTCAGGGCAAAGCACTTCCTGAGAATCTTATTGATCTTTAAGTTCGCTAGCAGATTGACTTGTGAGATCTTACGATAGGAAAGGTTTAGCCTCTTCTTCAAGAACGTCCGAAACCTTTTGTCACTTACACTAATGTTTAGGCTGCTCAGTATGCAACTTTACATTGTTTTTACAGTCTAAATATTGCCTTTAGCTTTAACCTCGCCCACCAAAAGATCTTCTGCTTTGCTTTCTGTCCATATAAGAGCTTCTAAAGATTGGCGCAAACTTTTGAGCCAAACATTATTACATTGAAGAATAGTTTAGTAAACTTAGTTAAATATTAATTTATCATAATGGTTAAAAATAAAAAGCTGAAATGCTCTTCCTCACAGAAAGAGAGAACCAGTCTTTGACCTGCTTGGGGCCTTTGCCTAATTGCTTCTCCTAACCTTGAAAATTGATGCCTAAACCATTTAAACAAAAGGCACTTACCTCCCACCTAAGTTATCTGTCTCTCTTCCAATTCTAGAGCTCT
>JAGYYO010000152.1:0-13092 GCA_021441625.1 Diophrys sp. 3 WChen-2021
GGAATCAGGGACAGACGAGCCAAAGAGCTCAATTCGGGGATGGCCCGGATTAAGTCTTATGATTTAATTTAATTTAATTTATTTATTTTCTTTTCAAATTAATTGATGATAGTTTCTTACGGAATCTCATTTATAATCTCATTGGTAATCTCTATTATTAATGTCTTCTTCATGTTTTTAACTACATCGTATTTACTGCCATCTAACGTTAACTTGTTGAATTGCTTCCTCTTAACAAATAGGAGTTCCCTATTTTAGTTTATCTATCCTTTTGATTAAAAACAAATCCCCCTCCCCCTTCTTATAACAGGAGAAGTCCTAAGGGGACGTGAACCCTTCCTGAAGAAAATAGGGCTAAAAGACTCTTTCCTCAAACTCGTGATCCCTTCAAAAGATAGAGGAGGTGATCTGCCATTTATAATAAAAATGACATGAAATGAAATGAAACTCTCTCTCCATCATACTCATACCTGCTTACTATCCCCTTGCTGATTGGAGATTAGCATCCACTAAGACCTGAGGCGAAAGTGCTAAGTTGATTTAGGACTTGGAGAAAGAACTATTTTAGTACTTTGAGGAAGTATCCAACTCCTACCTTAAATGAAAATGATAAAAAGTGTAAATCAAAGAATTATTTTTCTCAGATATGAAGACATCTGAATTATATAATCTAATTCAAATGAAAACAGATGTAGCTTTGCCTAAGTACAAATGCATTAATAGAGCATGGTTATTAGCTCAATATACTATATCCATATCTGAAGCTATAGAGAAGATGGAAGCAAAGGGATTTAATTTAGAAGATGACAAGATTGGGATTGGGGTATAAAATATGCCCTATTTAGTTATCCAGATATTAGAATCCCTATTGTCTTGTCTTCTCTCTCTCTCTCTCAACAATCATATTACCTATTGAAGTAATGTTTGAAATTGACTTTCTAATTAACTAAATTATCCTAACTAATTCTGTCCTAAATGATTTAGTAAATAGATGTATTAGATTCCTTGAGATGGATGAAATTGAAGTTAATTATGATTGGGATCTCTCTTCACTATCTGTCCTCTCCATCGGACCTCAAACATTTTGTCTAAGGAGATAAAGGAATTTCGCCATCCACTTCTCCATATAATATTACAACTGCGATTTCAAGAGTCTATAATAGGGTCCCGTTCATCCCTACTCGTTCTCCTTGAACTATCATGAAACCACAACTTTCCATCATGCGACCATAGAGACTACAATAGTCTTCCTCATCTATTTAGCACTCATCAAGACTTTAGCCTTATCATCACTCTTTCATATAATTAAAAAGTCCTTGTCTTGTCTTGATATCAGGAATTCATTTTAAATATTTAATTAAATGTCCTCAACCTTAAGAATGAATGGTTCATATTGTTTTCAGCTCCTGCAGTGACAGCATGTGGTAATCATCCACTTAACAAATGCCTGATGGAACCTAAGAGAGATGAATCCTCAGTGGCTGGAGTCTTTGGAGGCTTTGGGTGCGGCACTATGTCTGTAGAGAAAGCCGACTTTAAAGGAGTGGAACTAGACTCCATTTATTCCACTGCTGGTGTTTTCACTTTACTAGCAGAGACAGTCACAACTGCAGGAGCTAGAATCCCTATTAATATTGATGGTAATGCGATTATCCATAATGAATCAAAATAACTCAACCTTACAATATGTTTATTTGAGAAATAAGACTTAGAAATAACTCTAAAGCTTTAACTCGAGATGCAATTACAGTTTGGTGAAGGGAGGAATATAGAAATGTTTCTTAAGTAATCTTAGGGATTAAACAATTTAAGGCATCTCTCTTGGTGAAACTTCAAGCAATGATCAGAACATCTTTGAGCATCTGTAGACTCTTCTCCTTCCCTTAAAGTCTAAATGTGCAAAAAAGGAATCCTAGATGATTCTTCTGAACCAGTTCTCTAGCAGGCCTGAACATTCATTATGCTGGGAGTTTAAACCTAGAGCATTTGTCCTTAAGGCTCATACTTCTCTCTTTCAACCTCTTGTGAGAATGCCTCAGTGAGATCTCTATAGAGGGGACTTATTTGATCTGAACTTAGATCTTAAATAGACTTTAAGGCGTACTCTCTCTATGCTCCTCTAATAGCTCTTAGTGGAGTATCACGAACAAATCCTTCCTTGCATCCTTTTAAGTAATCATTCAAGAGTTTGGGGTTAATCTTATCGAGCCCTTAACCTCATGGTTTTATAGCATAGGTTTCCTATTCTAGCTACTCTTAGGTTGAACTTAATCTGTCAATATCAGCACTGATTCTTCCCCTCGATCTTGATTAGCTCTAGCTTCCACAATCCAGATCGTTTTAGTCTACTCCAGCTTAGATCCATCATTAAACTCCTCTATTCCAAGTACTCTCACAAGACAACTACTAGATACAGGTGGTTATTTTAGAATGCTTAAAAAAGATCTGGTAGGCTTCATCACTTTTCCTGAGTTAATTCTCTTTCCAGATTTTGAATCTATGTTGTCAAAGTAGATCCAAAGGCCTAGTCCACTCTCCAGTAGTGACTACATGAGCCAATTGTGCTTGACTGAGTACTTAAAATTTAGAAGGAACTTATTAACTTTAAGAGAGCAAGCTTCCTCAGAACCTTTATTCCCTGATCCTAACTTTAGTATAGACTTAATCATTTCTACTGTGGCATCCTTCCGAAGAGGTATGGAGATACATTCTTCAAATTAAGGAAAACCTTATATCTTCAATGTTGTATTGAAAAGAATATGAGTGCCAAAAAGATTAGAAAGATTTAAGAGCTTACTTGTTGTATATATCATACTCTATTCATATGGAAAGGAAGGATAGATACTTTGAGTCTGAACCACCTTATCTAGAGTCATTTCACCTGCTCCTATCTGACAGCAATCAGGTTTTATGATCTCTCATTTAAGTTAAGTTAAAAACAATCATATGGATGTTTTCTATCTTCTGTCTCTTCACTACCTCTAAATTCAATTATTCTTACTCTTTCTACTTGGATGTCCATTGTTTCTTCTTCTTCCTGTTTAACTTTATTCTATGCTGTTCTGCTATCCTACTCTTCTACCTCTTTCTTCTGCTTCTTATTTATATTTTAGTATGTTAAGCCCACTTATTGCATTTGTTTTCTCATCGTAGACCCTAGCCTTGATATCTCATCCTTTCCTGTCAGATGGCATCCCATTATACATTCGCTTTCGTTCACTATCTACTACGTTTTCTGCAATGGTTCTTTGATGATCTAGTAGTCAAGGATCATAGCTTGTCTTGACTTGTCAATTAATTCAGTGAAATTTCCATAGTCTGCTTTTAATTCCAGTATGTTTTTGGTTGGCTGTCTGTAATTTAATGTCCATGTTTTTCTCTTAAACTCGAACTTCATTTATTCATTCTTCAACGTTATCATTGAATTGCAGGTATTATTGTACTTTCGCAATTTAAAATTTATGGTCTCTACTTATCAAAGAATTGTATTTCATCGTTGTTATGTCTTGTGATTTTTCCAATGAACTTTTTCCCATTCTTATTTGTTTACTTGTTGAGTTAACAACGATTTATTATCTCCAGAAAATGACTTTTCCTTATACTTTAGTGGCTACTTCACTGATTATTCTGGGGTTGTGAGCTTCAAATCTCTTTGACTACTAATACATAGCTGGTCCGAGGTCCTCCATAAGTTTAGTTGGATCATCCATTCCATCATAATCTCCCTTTTCCCATCTTCCTTCTACTACTCTACTAATGCATCTAATAATATTAGCTGTGGTTGGTCTTCCTCCCATTTTCATCAGGATCTTCGCTGCCATGTGACTACGTTAGAGGTTAGGGTTATCCCTGGTTTTCTGCTATGGAATATTCCAGCTGCTATTTGTAATATCTTTATCCATTGTTTGCCGTAAGTCATTTCCCTTGTTTATCGATCAGCATAGGCTACTAGGGATTTCAACATATCTAATATATATTTAGTGTTATATCTACTAATCATGAACAAATCTTACACCATTTGTCTCTCTTCGCTTTTAATAATTGTGTCTACCCCCTCTAATGTCTCTAAGTTATACTCTTCAATCTTATGATCTAGTATAATCATTGCTTCTATTATCACATTCTTTGCCTCAAGTTATCTTCCCTCTTCCACTAGTATTCTATTAATGTATATGATTAGGCTTCCCTTATTTGGAATAGCAGCTCTTGTCGCACTCTGCATAATCCTCTCCATGTCCTCTGTTTCTACCTCGAATACACCCTCATTTACTTCTCTGAGTTTAACCAATTCACCTAATACACTTATTACTCCTATTTAGTCTTAGATTCTAATATGTTTATTACTTGATTGTTCAATTTAGAGTTATATTTAGTAAGGGGATAGTAATCTCTTAACTTCATACTATTTCTTTTCTGTGATTGTCTTCCTTTTCCCCAAATACTTGTTCTCCTGCTCATCCTATCTATTACAGTCTTTGTTTATTAAAGTCATTTTATCTACCATTGCCTCCGGAGTAATTAAAGCCATAAAATATTGAATAATAGGGATGCTCCTTGAGCAAGAGTGTCCATAGTAAAGAATAATTACTACTTAATACATATGCAGAACCCTTAGCAGCTCTTGATTCTCAAGAATCACTCAGGCCTGAAGATGACGGGGAGTTTGAAGATAAAGAATCTGATGATCAGATTCAAACATGTTCTCTCTGTTACGCAGAAATCATTTCACCTATTGATTTATTCCTTCCTTTGCCTTATCGAACCCCTTAAGAAGGCTATGAAGGCCCTTAAAATAGGATTCCAAGTGATACACTGCCAAATTAAATGATAGGATCACTAATATAAATACATCATTACAATGGAGAGATCAAGGTGGGACTCCGAAAGGAGATGATTAATAATTCACAGACAGTCAGACCATTGCCTCCTTTCCTTTCATCTATTTAAATTATATTAATCTTATCTACTATTTTCCTGTACACTCTTTACAGTATGTTAATGAGTTATCTTATCTAATTATCTTTATACTGGATTTTTCTTTACTCGACTCTGAACTCTTTTAACATTCCAATTCCAAATCACTTTCTCACTTGATGTTCCAATGGGTTTAGATTGAGACCACATTAACAATGCACCTACTATCTATTTACATACATTCTACTACACTTTAACTTTGTCACTATTCTAATTCAATCCTCTAATATTTCTATTTACCCTTCTCTGTTTAACTTTCTCTATCCCCCTTCTCTTCCTTTCTTCTATTTATATCATCATCGTCTTTATTATGTTTTTCTTACATATCTAGTTCTATTACACAGCCAGTGTTCTCTCAATATTTATCTCTACCTTCAATGCTTGATTCATAATTTTCTGTATCTATCCTTCGTATTGGTAAAGCATATTCAGTTTCTACCAAGATAGTGCTTATGGTAATCCCACATTTCTCTTTATAGCTCTCACCATAAGCGTCTCCAAGTGTATCTACTCTATCAATCCATTGTACACCATAGCCTGCATCTAATATTAAATCGAACTAACGATATATACCTCCATTATTGTCTTCCTCATTCCGTTTTCCCATGTGACTCCTCTCATGTTATACCTTATCGTCTCTTTAACTTCGCATTAGCTTTCTTTACTATTTCAGTTGTGTTGAAACTTAGAGTTAAACCTAGATAGTTAGCACTTTGGGATATTTTTATTCCTGCAACCTCTTTTGATCTACTCAGGTGTTTCAGTGCTTATGATTTTCTTTTGGATATACTGAGTCCCCACTTTGCCATAGCAGTTTCTATTTCTCTTACAGTTATCTCAACTTCACTCTCTGTTTCTCCAAAGAGGATCAGGTCATCTGCAAATGCAAGAACCTTCCCCTTCTCTCTTATAATTCCTTCCAAATAAATATCAAACAGTATAGGAGAGAACACTCCACCCTCTTAGAGTCCTTTGTTATACTTCACTCTGGTTTCCCCAATTTCTATATGAGTCTGTTTGTACATGTCTTTTATTGTTTCCACTGCACTTCTCTCAATCACATTCAGGTTCTGCCTATGCATAACTTGTTCAAGGAATTCAATTAACTTAGCTCTCTTAACATTGTCGTATGCCTTTTCTATGTCTAGTATAATCACGAATTGTCTTTACTTGTATTGTATTGAAGAATTCCAATATGTATTTAAGAATTAATTTAAATACGTGTTTCCAGCGAGCCTTGGGAAGGAGGTGGGGAGGACTGAAGGGTTCCGTACGTCGGACTGATCCATCTAATGTTATAATATGAAATTGCTAAGATTTTTAAGTTTCCACATATGGGACGGAAACCCAGAATCGAACATCATACATCCAAGAAGACAACTGTCATTGCAAATAATGATTTATATTCGTGTCTACGTCAAATAAATATTTTGGTCCAGTAAAGAGCTTCTCTGAGAGACAACTCATGCCGGAGAAGGGTTGACTCCACGAGTTGGGTCTGGAGGTGGCAGCGCTCTTCGTCTTTTGCTAAGAGAACTTAGATTGGAGGTCCAAAGGCAATTTTCCTCAGACGCTTGTTGATAACTTGCCATATTTTAGCATCAATTAAATTCTAAGTATGTATTAAAGTCTTAATTAATCTAAATCAACTAAGACTTTCAAGTGTAATGTATTGTGTCTTGGATGCTTCCCTAATATAACTTGCTTTACAAATTTCTTTACTAAAATAGCACCTCTTATAGTTCGTCAGGCAATAAGTGGACGCCTAATGCTTTCTATTTCCCTATCGCTAGCATCGCGTTCTCTATATGACCTTCTAAACTTTCTTTCTTCTTCATTTGTAAATACTTTGCATCGCTTAATAATTGGTTCCTCCATCTCACTAATCATACTATTTTAAAAATGTTCACACATCTTCTGCTTCGACTCTATTGAATACGTTGTTCCATTGTCTAGGCATTAGGTCTACAGTCTTCCCTGCTTCTTCATTCCAAAATTGTTTCTGAGTCCCTGATAGAATCCTTTAACGTCATTAGTCACAAATGCACTCTCTAGATTGTGAGTATTATTATTTCTTTATTCTTTCTATGTCTCATTGATAAATGTTCTCAGCTCTTCTCATGTCAGTAGTTTAACTTCATTAGGGATCCAGTTGTATACAACTACTTCCTCCTGGAGGAGGAGACAGACAGTCAGAGAGGTACAAAGTAGTATTACTTACCTCATTGAAGACATTGCACATGTCCTCCGAAGAAGTATCTTCAGCCAAGGCGTAGTTTGTTTTGGTAATTTGAAACTGCATCTTTTAATTTAATTTAAATGTACTTTTCAGACTTTAATCCATATTTAATTTAATTTACAGGAGTTATTGATCATCTATTCTTCCTTCCCTGCATTTAACATACAAGTCTCGTAACCTTTAGGTATTGCTGACTTAAGTGGTTTATGTGGGAACTATTTAAGGATGTCTTCTTTATACTTTCCTTCCTATACTAATTGAATGATCTTTCTTCTGCCTGTCTTTTATTGTATTCTCACTTCTCCCAGTTTGAATGGTGTTTGTAGTTTCCATTGTATTAATTTGTGATCACTGTTGCCAAGTGGTGTCACTCTCTCTTCTTCAATGGAGGGTATGATAGTGGTTATCATATCCAGTGTTTTATTTAACCTCGTATTTTAGTTGTTTAATATATTGTTTTAGGATTTGCTATAACACTTTTGGTTACCTCTCTCCTGTCCTGATTATAATCTCCTGCAGCGATGAATATGCATTGCACATTTATCATTTATTCAAGCTTCAGTATTGCTATTTCATTAGTCCTATTATGGTAAGAGTTTAACACATACACTGAGTTACCCTCCCTTTCTATTTGACCATTATCATCACTTCAGCTTCCATTACTTCCATAGTATTTTCTTCTTTTACTAAAATGCCGATGCCACCGTAAGGACTTTCTTCCGATAGATATTAGTTATATCCGAATAGTGGTTTGTTTTTCTTCTATCCTCTCATTGTCTCATACAATAGTATGATATCTTGCTTCTCGTCTCCTGCCAATCTCCTTAGAGCTGCCAGGTTTTCATGTTTATAGGCAGATCTAATATTCCAATGAGGTGAAAAGATTGATTTAAAGTGCATTAGTATGCAGAGGGAGAGTGATAATAAGGAGTGTTTAGATGAAGAGACCAAGTCAACAATCGAGTACCCTGTTAAAGTGAAAGAGACGACAGAGTACTAAGTATGCCCACTCCAATGGATCGTGAAAAAAGAGCTTATCTAGGAAGCAATATCTGAGAGTGATGCAGTTAAGTTGATGTCTCAAAGAATTTAAAGGAAATGTGCTTTCGGAGAGAGACATTATTAAGATATCTATGACGTATCATAGAGAGTTGAAGACCTTAATCTGCTTATGGAAAAGAGAAATGAAGATCATTAAAATGAGTTGTTGAAAATCAGAGAAGAACTAGTTAGAATAAAATTCATCATTGAAAGGGAATTCGAAGAGAAACTCAAAGATGATGTAGCAATAGCAATCAATTAATATTTAACTGAGAGTCTGAAAGAGACAGAGGATCATGCAAGTAAATCGTAAACTAAGATTCAATAGATGTTAAAGGCATTTCGATGTAACAAGAGCTAGAGAACACTAGGAATAATAAGCTTTAATTCAAATTAGAATAGTTTCTAGGAGCCCTTTATTAGATGCAACAGAACTATAGATCAAAAGCATAGATTAAAGAAGAGATATTAAGTGTAGTAGAAGATGTAATCCGTTTGAATTATTGTTTAGATTCTTCCTAACAAAGAGATGTTGATATGGTTTCTGGAAATCACTAAGACAATAAGCAATATTATCTAAACTCCTTTTCGAAGAGGGAGAGTGATATTAAAGTGATAAATGCATTATAAAAGGTTGAAGATATGAAGGATTAGATAGTCATTACCATTCCTGAGATGGACTATTATTAATACAACAGGTTAAAGAGAATGGTGTTTGATAGAGCTGTCCTAGTGGAAGAAGAAGATGAGTATAAGTTGATATGTTAGAAAGGCGAAATTCAATTCATAACAGATATCATGAATAAGAATGGAATTAGAGGATTATTTTACCAGAGAAGAGGATTAGGTACTGGATAGGATAACTCATACTCAGCGAGGGGGTAGTTAATTCAAGGGGCGAATTCCTCAAGGTGTAAGTAGTGAAGCAGGATCTGAACCACTTTGTAATGATTGACACTCAGACAACTGCTATGCTTTATAGTTTCTGAGGTAAATGGTATATTATAATAATAATGATGAGGCAACGGTTAGGTGTTTACCCTAACCCCACTCTGAGTCTTTACGCTAGGTTTCAAGCGAACATCCCTTTATTTATTGATTATTAATTTAATTAATTAACTTAAACCATGTTTGCACATTATCTTTCTTGTTCTCTTTATAAAATCAGAACTCTTCCTCTGCCTTCTCATTCTTTAAAAATGCAAGTCTGTATCCGAGTTGTCTCTCACATACCTGTAGTCTGCTTTTGCAATCATCAAGGATTATTGTCCTTTATTTCCTTACATTTTTAATATCTTATTACTGACCTCAATGTTACGTTCTCACTCTCTGTCTCCTATCAGTGTGATGTACTGATGAATGTCTTTGTTGAATGCGTGTTTGCTTTTCTTAAGTTCCTTGATCATTTCTATGTACTAGAGAGTGATTCTCTTTCTCATTTCTTCAAGTTCTAGTTCTTTCTCTTTTAATTCTCTGTTTCTTTTAGCTAGTTCTTCTACTCTTTAGTAATTCTTTCTGATTCTCTAATCCTTGTTTCTTTTTTTACCGTCTCTGGTATTTTTGAGTTGACTTAATTTGGTTTCTTTTAATTTATCTTTGGTGTAATTAAGGTGATTTGATTCAAATTCACTTAAAGCGCGCTTTTCTATTTCCGTGTTTTATCCAAAGAAGTTTGCTTTGTTTTGCTACTAGTAGTGTTCATTCACTTTTGTTAGTGTGTTATCTGGTCTTTTTCTTTCTTCCTCACCTAAGTCCACCAGGTTTTGTGCTTAATCTCATGTTCTATGTGTTCAAAGGTTCTTGATGCTGGGATTGTCTGTTACTCACTCCTCTCATTATCTTCTTTTATTTCATTCTCTCGGAGTCTCTGCCTGATCATATAATTTTGATTGAATGATGCCTGTGCTGTCTAAGTTGTCTTGTTAGACCCTCTCTTCTGAGTTTCTTTTACGTTAGACCCATTTCATCATTTTTAATTAACCTTTTGGATCTCTCATTTCATTTCACATTCATCAATCTTAGACCTGATAGTCTCCTACCAGTATATGTTGACTTTGATATAAGAATCTAATCTGAAGAGATGAATTGAGTCACTCTTCATTCATCTGTTTACTCTTCTGACCTCCTTAAAATTTAAGAAGGAGATGAACATTTTATCTTACTTCCTCCATCTGATTTAGTTTTTAATTCCATTTTTGAAGCTACAAGACCACTGATCCCAACATATACTAGTTCCCCGAGTTCATTGAATTGGTAGTTACACTAATCGAGAGGGAACCACTCAATCAGATGCAGAACCTGATTCCTAAGCAGGGCTCTCACTCTACTTCTTAGCTTTGGATTATCTGCCATTAGTACCTTTATTAGAGCTGTCAGATTTGTCCTTTCCTGCGCGGGATTTATTATTGCCCATCTTACTGTTACTTGATCCGCCAGCACTCTTCTTGAGGGCAGCAGTTGAGTTTCTCTTTCTCTCATGTCGCTTGACTTAGATCCATCTTCCATCTTGTACCCCAAAACCCCAAAACCCCTAAGTGATAAATTACTAACATAGTATCAATCAAACAGTATATTCATTCTCATTATAGTAATTCTTATGATGCCAAGTCGAGTATTTCAACATTAACCAAATACTAACACTAAACAAAGATACAAAGTCTTATCCTATTATCTACAGAAATACATTCTAATCTTTGGAGTGATATGCTTTAACTAATTCCACATAGCGAGTATCAATCAATGGTAGAGCAATAGACTCACTAAAAGGACTTGCTAAGTTAGATTTAAAAGCAATGGGGTTTTATTTAGCTTTCTTAGAAATGTAATGTATTAGAGGAAAGAAATCAGCAGCAAGGGAATGACAAATGTCTAAAAGGTGAGCAGTGAATGAATATAGGGAGACTGATATCTTTCAAACATATCTCTTAAATTATTTCTATTTCCTTCTGTTTGATGTCTCCATGATACTTCTCTCTAGCATTCCTATTGCTTCCCCTATGCAATAGTCATACTCTCCATCATCATTATACTATTCTAACTTACACTATTCAAATAGAATGAATGATTACACAAACACAGGGTAATAGGGATCAATCCAGTCAGAGAGGATGTCTGTATTAAAATAAGAAGAGAAAACAAATGAGTATGGAATAGGAATATGCAGAGTGAAAGAGAGAATGTTAAGAAGAGAAAGAGAGGAAAGGGAAGAGACAGGTAGACATGTGGGGTTACCATCAGGATCTGTCTGGAGGAGACCTGATTGTGAAGTTAGTTGGATGGAATAGGTGCCAGGGGGAGTAGATGACTAGGGGTAGATTAGAAGGAGACCAGAGTCAAATGTCATGAATGATAAGGGGTTCTGGTTTATATTTAGATCAATAAGAGTAATACATTCAGATTTAGGGGAACACGGAGTGAATGCTTACAAGAGAAAGGACATCTCTCTTATCTATACTGTTAGTTCATTATTACCTTCTTCTACTGTAGTAGTAGTGTTCTCCCCTTCTTTAGGAGGAGGAGGCATAAACACATAGCAATAGGCGAAGGCATGCATGTGTCTTTATGGAGAGAGTTGTCTCCCTCTACTCTATATCTATAAACTATTATTATATTACATCTTGGATTAAAGTCTCTCTGTCTACGATCTTGATCTATGTAGTATTCTCCTATCTATATTTCCATTATCCCATATCCACATGCATATCTTCCACTCTCTATGGTCTATCACTCTCACAGTACATCTCAAACTCCCCATTCCCACCTATTGAATATACATACTGCTATTGATATTACTTAGAGTCATACTAATGGAGATAGAGAATGGATGGAAGGAGATGAGTTCATTATAAGTGTGAGATGCAGGGAAAGAGAAGAGGGAGGAGATGGATAAAGGATCTATCAGGAGAGATAGTAAGTAGATAGAGTTGTTAAGGGAATAAAGGATAAAATAGAGATTCATATGGAATGGACTGAATAAATCTTATTCTATAGGTTGCCCCTGGATTGGATTGGACTTAGTTTTATATCCTCACTCTAGGAGTAATAGAGATACCTATTTCTACGAACTCTTCATAGTCCAATACATTAGGCATGACAAATCCTTTGAACTTAGCCTAAGCTTATCCTTATCCAATAGTTAGAACCTATCACTGTATATGTAAACTTCTTAATTCTTTCGACTGTTTAACTTGTTCATGGGCTTATAATTATAACTTAGACACTACAGTCGGTATCAAGAAACAACGATGTTAATTTTACTAGTTCCTAAAGGAGGACACTAGTTCTCGTCCCCAAGTAGGATTGTTTTATGATTACGATATCTCTCTCCATAGATTCGCTTAGTTTATCAATCCTTTATTTATTTTATTTACCTAATATCATCTTTGATTAGCATTTATAGCCAATTTCTTTCATTATATTATAATGCATAGAACCCTATTGTGCTTCTGAGCTACTATTATTCCATTATGAGTTGCAGTACTAATGACTTAGCTTAAGTCCCACTCAATCCATACCTATATATTATATATTTCTATAATATATCTATATCTATCTCTATATAGATTTATATAATATATTAAATTAAGAGATCTATATAGATAGAATGTACATGTTATTGATTGATATATTTGTTCATGGATATCAAGATGAAAGATATTATGCATGTGATGAACAAAATAAGTTCTTATCCTGAATACTATTACAAGCCAATGCTAATGATATACTCACTTTAAGCTTAATTACTACTTTATATAAAGATAGAATTTAATTATTAATCGAAGGTTGTCTTCCTTCTTTCTGTTCTTGTCTTACCTTGAGGAAAACAGAAAATTTCTGTT
>JAGYYO010000153.1:0-13078 GCA_021441625.1 Diophrys sp. 3 WChen-2021
GCATTATCCATCTCAAACCCTACATTTTCTCTGGGCTAATATTGGGCCCCATAGGTATAATTGCTATTTTATGAAGGTCCCTAAATCAGTACCAAAGAGATGACCTTTTAGAATTCATTGATTGAGATTGTACATCTTAATTTTACTTCAAATTTTGACTCTTCTAAGGTCTATGTCAGTATCCAAGAGAATATATCTTACTGATACCTCTCACCATGCTGAAATGGCTTGACATATAACAAATAAAACATGATCGTTAATATAAGGCAGTCATTGTATTTTATAAATTCTACATCAAGAAATAAGAATTATTGACTTTTGATTCTTCTATAATATAACTCTTTTTGCCTATTGAAATAATTGGTCAAGTAGATGATATTTATTTTTATTTTTGTACAATAAAGATACATAGTAAAGGGATTGTAGCCAAAAGTCTTTCATTCAAAAAAATATTTTTTATAAACAGTTAATTTGAATATGCTCCCTAAACCTTTAATTATGTTTTTAATCTATTAAGTGATAGATAATAGGAAGAAGAAGGATTATACCCCAAAACCCCAAAGTCAAAGAGTCAAAATCATCATTTAGATTTTTGTTTACCATAACTCATATATGAATGTTCAGAAGAGTTAACATTTAATTAAGTATTAAATTAATCTGATCATGAAAATAAAGGAGATCCCTTAAATTCTGATCTGAACTTAGAGTCTCAAAGTTTTACCGATGTAGTCTCCAACGGTCGCCCCACTAATAGGAACACTGGACATATGCTTAATTTAGCCTATACTATGTTTTGAAGAACAGGGTAAGCATTTTCCGAATGTCTGATCAGTTCTAAGCGTTTCCTTTAATTAATCTGACTTTAATTAAAACTAGTAATTAATTAATGGTGACTTCAGAAGAAGAAGGTCACGACTTCACATCGGGGTCAATCCAGGTAAGTTGTTTCTTTAGTCCAGCAGAGTGGTAGATTGATGGCAATCCAACAGGCTGTTAAGGAAAAGACACTCTTAGCGAAGCGCCACCAGTACTCCTCTCTAGTAACGACTTGATGTCCTTTATCTTAAGAATTCTCTTTCGCAGTCAACCTTAACTTCTCTCCCTATAATCCAACATCTAATCCTTAGTCTGAATTAGAAGCATAGCAGTCTAGTGGCATCTTTGATCTATAATCAAGAGCTGGAAGAGACTTGAGAAGTTTCAGAGGCCTGCTAGTGGAACATCTTCCTCTAACCAAAGACTTAGTTAGATGTAAAGAGAAGCTTTTAGATGCTTACTATTCTCTGAATGACAAAAGACTGGCAATCATCTCCTCTAATGAAAGACTAAGTAAGCCACTTAAGAATATCTAAAGATATGACGAACTTACTTCCTCTAGACTGGGAATGGAATTAAACTAGAGCTCAGCTATAAGACAGATCTAACTTAGATCAAGATAGAACCTGAGTCCTCTAATGAAGTTAGTTATAATCTAACACGTCTAAGACTACTAACCCTCTATCTAAGAACTAACTAAAGCCTTCAAACTGTCAAAGACATAAGCTTATTAATTATCCAAGAGAGCTCTTAACTCACCTTAACTTAACTTAGATTTAGATGCCGAAGCAACTAACCTTGCACTTCCTCTAACTAAAAACTAAGAGCAATTGATAATAAATAGCCCATCAGCACTCACTATGTGATAGATAAACTAAAGAAAGAGAAGGGAATTAGACTTTCTACACATGAAACTCTTAAATTAATGAAGCACAAGTGGAACTTTTCCTTTGTGAAGTGCTCTCGACAACTTGAGAATAAGTTAAGAGACAAACAACAGTGGATTGCCATTGGGAACAGTCTGGTGTACTTGAGACATCTTTTGGATGGAACTGAGATCATCAACGTTGACGAAAGTTAAATATCTCTAGACACCAACAAGTAGAATTCATGGAAACCCAAAGGAAGTTAAGCCAAGTTTGTGACTGTGAGGAATCTAAAGTCGCTTTAGTTGATCCTCGGCTACTCCAGCTAAGGCAACTCCTACTTCATGCTCAAGGATGGAATCAATAACTCTGTCTGCTTCATTTACTTTCTAAGTGAATTGATTAACCACTTAGATAAACACAATCCTCATTGGAGAGACAAAACAGTCCTCATGTTAGACAATGCCAGCATACACACAGCCAAAGAAACCATCTAGTACCTAGGAGATAAACAAGTACCTGCCTTCTTTACTACACCCTACCATCCAGAACTCTCCGCAGTGGAGAGTGCCTTCTCGATCATTAAGAACAAAGTTAAGATCTAAAGAGAGAAGTACACGCAAGGCATTTGGAAGAAGACAGAGATCTAGACTATTGCTGAAATAATCAGAGAAGTGCTGATGGAATATCAGATCAGTGGACTCCTGGGAGTAATGAAGATTGCCTTTTGTAAGCTAGAGGAGTTCATTACAGATGAGTTAGAGTGATTTAGTTTAATAGTTAAGTATATAAAGAGCTTTAGTTTCTTGTTCTTATCTTTAGTTAGCTTGCTTGCTTTTAACAAACTTTCTTTATCTAGTTCTTCTGAGCACTGCGTCTAACTTACAGCGATCTAATTATCATAGACTAAGTATGTGTTTGATACATAATGCTCACGTTATGTTAAGAATTGTAAGTCCTGATTTAGTCTCTCATATCTAAACTACTAAGCTTTCTTTATAGACTGTATTTGTCTGAAGTTTGTCCTAGTACACCTTCTTAACTAAAGTTTGACTTTGCTAATAAGAGATCGAGTTATTTCTTCGTTCAGTTTAGTTTACATTTAGATTTCTGTAGGGGAATTACTAAGTTGCAACATTAAATTACTAATACTACTTTTACAGAATAGTATTCATTTGATTTACAGAATTCCTCATTGCTTTTACGGAAGATGCTCATTGAGGCATTAGTTATAATTAGATAAAACATAGTTGCTTAGTCTGATGGAGAAGGTTAACTAAAGATCACTTGCTGCCAAGTTCAAATCAAAGAATGAATTACAAAAGATTCTAACAGTTGAAGGAGGTTACTACTTGCCACCTGTAGATAACATTGACATTGATTATCTAAAGGAGATTGTTAAGGAAAGAAGAAGGTAAGCTAAGTAATCATAATCTCTTCAGGTATTGAAAGGTTAAGATGCTAAAGTCTGCTCAGTTCCTCACTACTAAGGACTTAGAGTTAAAGATCTTTGGGACTTAGCTAAAGACGATGCTGTAATTAAAGACTATTTACCTGACTACAAGAAGAGCAAGAAGCCTGATAGACACTGGCTATCTAATCTAGTTAGTTTCATTAGTTAACCTTTAGTGCTTTTCACTCAAGCCAGCAGTGGTGGAGGCAATGGTTAAGAGATTAATGAATGAGAGACTCAAGAACCTTAGTAAAGCCACTCAAATCTATGCTGAACTTAACAGAGAAGTGGCTCAGGTACTCAAGAACTCGAAAGCATTCACTTGTAAGTATCGAACTTAGATTAACTTAGACCAGCTGGGAAAGGAAAGCTAGTTAACTTAGCTTTAGGAGGAGAGAAGAAGAGAAAGAACTTCAGAGGTGTGATGGAATTAGTTGGAAGAGATGAAGAGATCAAAGAGAACTAAGTTAAACTTTAGATGGAGAATGATGTACTTAGACGAGAATTAGATAGACTTAGATCGAGCATGGGCTCAACCAAGCCTGATGCCGACATGATCGGAAGAACGCCCCAGAAAGGAAAGAAATTAGTTCCAACGGCAGCTGAGAGTCCTTCTTCTTCTTTTGTTTATCATCGCAAGAGATGACTTAATAGTTTAACAATTAATGAAACTAATATGGATCTTTATTTAATAAAGAAGCTTAACTCATATGAGTGCAGACAAGGAAGTAGAAACTAAAGACACTTCAACCATCCATCAGGACATTGATGGGGTGGAATGGAAGTTGAAAGAGAGAAACAAGGGATGTGCCTACTATGCCTGCCCAGACACCAACTGTGAAGGAGAAGGCTACATTGCTATCAGAAACTCCACCTTCACCCTGTCAAAGCCTCACAGTAAAGAGTGCAATGTAGTAAAGGAGACAGATTCAATCAGCTCTGACATTGAAGCTATGAGTAATGAATCTAAGTCCACTTAACCAACGACACCTAAATCCATTCTCAAGCAAAAGAAGGAAGCTGAACCAGAACTCTTGGAGCTCAAGATAAGAATCATACCTGATCCCCTCTTCCTGCACATTGCCTTGTACCTTCCAGCTCACTGCACTGTTCTAAACGCTATCTTCTAGATAAGAGAAACGTATGGGCCCATGATCAGACAGAGTAATCACTGCAAGTACCAATTAAGAGCCATTTCCAAGGAGGACTACATCTTACCTCATTCCATGAACGTGTGGCAAGCAGTCAAGGACAAGGGAATGAGAATAGAAGTAGCTCCTCACTACTCAGCCATAGAATACAGAGCTCAAACGAAAGAAGATTACACGGACACAGGATAATAAGAGTGAATTAAGTTAATACTAATCAATTGCGCTGTTGTGATTCTCTTTATTCTAGTCTAATGATATTTTAATAGATGCTTTCCTTCATCAATCAGTCCGTGTCTTAATGAGGTTAACCCAATCAATCCTTACAAAAACATTGAGCCTAACTGTACTTGATGTATGCCATTTAATTTTAATCAAGTAATATTATGTTCTTTCATTAAAAAAAGTAAATCGCCTTTTTGAAGGGTTTACCCTTTTCAAAAGTATGCCTTGATGCATATCAAAATGGAAGGCATATTTTTCTTTATCTGGTGGTAAAATTTATTTTTAAAAATTCGATTACGAACTTCTGAATGTTTCAGAACTTTTTTAAAACCCGACACCCCTGTCCTAAGAATTATAATGACAGGGGGGTGCTCATAAACTTACATGCATGCAAAACCCCAAAACCATTTGGTCTACCTATCTCAAATGATTCTCCATGAAAAATGATGAAGAATGATATGTATCATGATAGGTTTTGATGGCTGCAACCTAATTAAAAGATGCTTTTAAATTTAATTGGGGTATTGGGGTTTTGGGGTTTTGGGGTTTTGGGGTATATTCTAATTATCATCACTTGTCATTTACTTTCTCATATATTTCATCATCGTGTTTTATTGGCACGATCTCTCCCATTACGACTTCATAATGAGGTATACCCTTCATTATTTGTTTTAAATGCCATTCTCTATAAGGACTCAATATCATGACAATCAGGTAGAATATCGACAATCCCCTTTGCTTTGATTATGAACAACATAAGGAGTATTGATGATGAGAAGAATCAGTAAACCTTGCTTTAACCTAGCAAGTGGTGGTTTAGGGAGTTTTAATTCTAAGTTTAACTTCTTTAATATCTTATTAATCTCCAACTTTATTCTTTCCTTATTCATAAATATTCCTAACAATGCCATTGAAATATGGATTATCAAAACCTTCTTGGATTTCGGTCTGATTCATTTGACCTCGTCGAAACTCCAACATTTCATTAAAGTATGGGGACACTACGCTAATCACGGAATGTATTGTTTGTTTAGAGATGCCTAAATCAAGTTTATGATTCGCATCACTTGTATGAGTTCTACAGGATTCAGGGATGAGAGGAGTGTAGAATTCTAAATGAACATTGAATGCAAATGGTACATTTAGCTCAGGATAAGTTGTCTTTCATTTCTAAATTAAAACTCCATAAGGAGTATTAATATTATAGAATGCAACATATGATCTTAATTATTAATTTTCCCACAAAAACACTCAAGTTTAAATTTTATAAAAATTTAATATTCATGGAAATAATTCCACACATCTTCATTTCACTCCTCACTCTTGAGTATTATTAATCCATCTCTTTGAGATCTTAACTTTCCTTTGACAATCACTACGTCTTGAGCTGGAGGACGAAACCTCTGCGATGGGATCTCTTTCCTAGGAGAAAAATCTCTAGCCAGGACCGTATTTCTTTAATTTTCCAAACGAGATGAAGAACATTATCCGCCAGGATGTTTTCTTTTGATCATAAGTATTAAATAAATAGAGAAGCAACACATATTGATCATTTTTTCATCAATGATAGGTCTTCTCGATGTTGATGATTGATTTGTGGTTTCCGTCCTTTTATGTGGAAATGTCAATTTCTTAAATTATCAAAATATTTGTAATAAAGATATACTTACGACGTAATGAGTCCTAAGGTAAGTACATCCCCTCCTTCAACCTCACCTACGAATACGTAACCAAAGCTCACAAAGAAAAAAGACTGTCTCCCATAGTCTTCCCCAAGTGGACAACTTAGTCTTTATTAGATAGTTAAAGACTTATTGATTGGAAATCTCAATCTCAATCAAAATAAGTATTAAATAATGGGGTTTTACATGTTTATAAGTGATTCTGACTTTAGTATTCTTAACTAATTACAATTTGGGGGAGACACTAAGGGATTTGCTCCCATGCCAAAGGTGAATGCTGCGGGATGACAAGAACTCAGTTCTGAGAGTAAGATGTAGTCTCTGAAAGTATGTAACTACTCAGTGGCGGGTAAAGGGAAGGAAGGCATCCTCGGTCATCACATGGGCATCGATAGCGATAAAGCATCGTAATCCCATGTTATAATCACACTAGAGGATCGTGGTTAACTTACCGGAATACCTTAACAAACCACGATGTTCCCAGTCAATTCATAGAGCCAGAACCACGGTCAACGAGCCTGATTGGTTAGCACAACCTTACTCAATACCAACTGTTTCGACAGCTAGATGAAAATTATTCCCTATAGAGGATGGTAAGCGAAAGAGCTGATGGTGGGCAGCCCATTAGGGGAAGTCCGTAATGGGAGAGAGTTCTTCGGGAACCTGGTCTACAAATTGCAAGATTTCATCATATTTAAATGAGGCAATCATCAGGAAAGATATTTTATATAACTTTAGTTCTTTGTCCTAATTGAATAGATTAAGTAAGAACTGGACTAGTTGAGTAACGAATTGAAGATCTTCATGAGTTTTACTCAATTGAAGCTAAGAACATTTAATTAATGATCAAATATTTCAACGATCAATCTAGGCAGGGGAATCGTCTCACCTGTGGCCAAGATTTTGTTTAGGAAACTACGAATTGACTACATCAGTCGTTGTTTAATCATCCTATTTTCTTCTTTCCATTCTACTTTATACACCTCTCCATCTGCATTATCGACGTAAGAAATTTTGATTATTCATTCATGACTTATTGAGGTAAACTCAATTTCGAATAATAATCCAAAATTATTATATCTGAATGATAACCATCAAGAATAATATCAATCTAAAGATTGCAGCCATCATATGGAATTGTAATTAACAACAACATTAATCTGATTTTAATTTGAATTATGTGGATCCAATAATTTATTATGAAAATGGAGTGCCACATAACGCTCCTAAACTGCTGGCCAGGGGGATTCCTCTGGTCAACAAAGGAATTCCTTTGTCCAGTAATGTTGAGAACTAAGTGGTTCTCTTTGTTGGCTAAAGGGATAAAAATCCCTTATTACGGGGAAAGTGATGGAAACAATCATTAATCCTATCTGATTCTCGTCTCCTTAGCGTCCAATATGAGATTTCATTTTCTTAGCACTTCCTTAATTCCAACTCGCAAAGTATTAGCAGATCGAGCCTTGAGAACGTGTTAAGACTCTGAAGGCCTTCTCTGAACTCTTGAACAACCATAAAATTGCCGTTGATCACTTCTCCAATTGGCCCAGAGGCTATTTTACTCCCCTATCGATAAATGTCCTGTTAATAGAGGTTTGATACTAATAGGTACTCGTTTTGTCGATAGGGGCGGTTTAATCAATAGCTGAATAAACCGCCCCGATCGATAAATCAAGAAGTCTCTTCTTTTACCGATGGGGGCCAAATACCCGAGGAAAAAGCTTTAATAAATAAATAAATTAAGAGGGTAATAAAGGTTTAACCGACTTGAAGTCGCGAACCATCGGATCTGTGGGCCCCATCCATGGATCGCCTACCTCGTTTAGGTGTGCCCCAAGATTCTTTTCGTGACGGTCAAAGCGACTAAAGCTCCTGGGCAAAGCCCCTAAGAGCCTACGATGCTGAGAGTTTCTCTGCCAGGTTTGAGCTCCTGGGGGCAGGAAACGTGGCTTCCGTGTTCCCTTTGCGAGTTCTCCTGGGCCTTGACCTTAAGGATGGCAGAAATGCTGATCTGGGCGGGTGGTCTCCCTTGAGAAGCTTATAGAGCTAGTTCCCATTCCATCTTTAGTCCATTGTTAACTTCTTATCTTTTCACAGGTAGTTGATTTCTTTTACCCTTGTTGACCAGAGGGATCCCCTTTCCGGTAGTTTAGGAGCGTTATGTGGCACTCCATTTTCCTAATAAATTATTGGATCAAAAGTTGGCCCCAAATAATTTAAAATTCAAATCAGATTAAATGTTGTTGTTAATTACAATTCCATATGATGGCTGCAATCTTTAATAAATATATTTTAATTATTAAATACTTGCTAATACAATGAACAATGCAATTCTCTCTTATAAAGAATAATGATGATTTTTCTCTGCCAATAATCATCTTATATTGAGCAAAGAACAATTCTCCTGAGCAAAAGATAAATACTTTTATCAAATGCTTCTTAATGAATCTTACAACTTTTGGGCTAGAAGAGATTATGAGAGGATCATCTTGAAAATGTCCTAAAGTGGCTCTAAAGAAAGATATGTGAAACAAAGACAAGGTATTTTTATTTAATATTTTATCATTTTAAATACAAAGCTAGAGATATGATGATTACTAGTTATGAATCATATCTTGTATATCTACCTTCTGGTCCAAGTATGTTAACCTATCCCAAAATTGATTTATAAAATTAATTAAATATGGAAGACCTGCAAGTGGGGTGGTTGAGATGGGCTGGCTCCGTTTCAGGGACGGAAAAAAAATGGCGGAAAATAAAAATTGAAAGATAAAAAGATCGTCTTCACTGGCCACAACTCTCAAACCCATAAAATTCTACTCTCATCCTGGAAGGGAAGGTTCCCTGGAGAAAAGCTTCTTTGCACCTATATATATAAAGACATCATTTAAATTAATTAATTCAAATCAAATACAAAGCTCAAATGTGGTTTTGGGATTTAATCTTGGGTTTTCTTATGTTACATTCATTGGATAGACTAATAATATACAAAAAATAAAAAATTTATTTATAGTTCATTCGATTTTCATTAATATTTTCTTTTAATATGCTTTTATTTGTTCTTCTATAAAGTTTTCTAAAGTCAGTTTTGTATAAAATTATGTTTACCATAGTATATTTTCTCTCTCTCTCTCCCAAAAAGTAGAGTAAACCTCATTGTAGACTAGTGGCAAAGAATTAATTAAATCAAAGATGTTAGTCAGTCAGATAATCTCTTAACACAATTATCTCAATCGATGTCTCTTTCAATGAAATTAATTCATAGTATATTTGAAATTGCAGGAGAAAATCCTGATGGTAGATTATTCAATATATCTTTAGAAGGAATCCTTAAATATCAGCGAATTTAAAAATGTTATAAAGGCGCTCCGGAATCCCAAGTTTGTAAACTCTAACTTTGAACACCTGAACTAATAAGGGAGAGTGGCTTCTCTTTAAAGTGGGAGATATGTTGGAGAAGAAGGGGGAGAGACCCAGAAAGATTCTGGGGAGCGATTGCAACTATAAATTTGATCTGTTAGCAAGTCACTTACTTAAAATATTACTACCTGACTATTACAGTAAAGTTCAGTACTGATTGTACACACAGAGTTGATAAGAGACAAGTGCTCGGCTAAGGCAACAATAGAAGTCTTTTCATTAAAGACCCTGAATGCATTCAGTAGTAACAGAGAGGTAGAAAGCAAATGCTTATTCTAGTTGCACTGAGGAAGAAGATATAAAAGAATAAGTCTCTCCCAAAGTAGTTCTGGGAGCTGATTAGAGCCGTTACTAATAAGGGATTGTCTTTATGATTATAAATGAATGAAGGGAGAGAGATAGTGATTTTATAATCTGAATCTGAATCTTTAGAAGAAAACAATTTTATTCACTCTGTTTTGTTGGAGTCTGGTAAAAGTTAATAAATAAATCTAATGAATCTGACATGCGTATTTAACTCATTTGTTTCTGTTATATTATTATGATTATTCAAGTGCCTTGGGAGTCTTCAAGAATTTCTAGGCAGCAGAGATTCTTTTGAGGGATTTGTCATAGTCGGGGATGTCGCTTACAGGGTGGAATCAAGTCAGGGTCATTTTCATTGGAAGCTCCGAGGAAATTTCCTTGAGCTATCTTCAACGAGACAAACCTGATAAAAACGGGTAAATAGAGCTATTAACAAAGGAACCAAATTAATAATATAATTTCTTTGGCAATTGCTGAGCATCTGTATTCTTCACAGTCTTTTACGAATCCTCCATTTGTCGCATTGGTGTTATAAATTGCGCTAAAGAATTAAAACCATTCTGAGTTGGTTGTAAAGAATCTACTGATTGCCCCATCATAAATATATGATTACTAAATTCATTTGTTTCAAGTTTTATCATATCAATATAAATTACTCAGAAAGTAGAAGAGCATATAATAGCACCAAGCATTGGTGTTTTAGATAGCTATTTCTTCAGAAATAATAAAGGATTTTAAATTATCAAGTTCAAACCTTTGTATTATTAAAGTGGAGAAACATATAATGCCTTTTCCGTAACCTTTTAATCATCAAATTTCACAGAGCAATCTAACAAGAGTTATTAATTTTCAAAGAATGAATGAGGGAGTGGAGGATAGTCTTTTATTTCAGTAGGAAGAAATCTTTTGAGTCATTATAAAAGGTGCAAAGCCAAGAGAAGTCAATCTATCATATGTTAATTATTTATTTTAGCTTTGATAAATCTAACTTTAATCTTGTAGAATTAGTAAAATCTAATAATCTTCTCTCCTTATTTATGTTTGAGGTTGTTGTTGTTGGTCATAAGTCAATTCTCAATTAGGAGCTTCTCTTCCTCCCTGTAAATCTTTGGTTCACACATCTTTTGAGGAGTTGCAACTTTATTGCCAATACTTGCAATAGCACTAAGGATAATACTCGCCATAGTTATTTCAGGGTCTTAAATTCTCCCTTTCTCAGTTCAAGATGAAGAACCACAAGACTCTCATTACTTCTCTGGTGTTCCTATCGTTTACCAAAGAGTAGTTATTGTCTCTTTATCAACTCCTCTCTGAATGAAGGGTTACTTCCCATATAAATACGACAGTCTTTTCTCTAATGTAGGTGCTTTGACTTAACAGTAGTCCCCACAAGTACCACAGAACTCTTTCCCAAATAATTTTGGGAGTTTTTTCTTCTTCTTCTCCCTCACTACTGAAACACCTCATGCAGTAGTGAGTCTTGTTTTATCAGGGAGTTGGTTTGAAGTTTTCTTCCTTGAGAATTCCAGAAGTTTATAGGCGTCCAGAGTAAACTAGGACGTGTCAGCGGTTAAGACCATCTTCATCATGGCTATTGGGTGTAAGTGGAAGATGTTGTCCTCCAGAACTATGTGCAGTTTATTACATTTCTGTACTTCACTCTTTTATTATCCGGTTAATATGTGAGTATTTTCCAGATGGATAATGCCTCAGAGTGAGAGGTCCCTCTCCCAGAATAGTTTGCGGGCTGGATCTTCAAGGTTGGCTTTTAAAGAAAGAGGCGCCATTCCCAGTTTAAATATAAGACCTAATTTCTTATCTGTTCTCCTGGTTTCTTTGCAGAAAATCAGGACCTGCTTTGTTCTGGTAGCTCTTAAATGGTTCTTGGAAAAAGCCTTAGTAGGTTTGGGACTTATAGCCCTGCTCTTCTCCCTAAATGTTTTCAACAGGCAAAGATCAATGTTCCCAAGGTCAGCGGACAGTTCACTAGGTTAATGGACCTGTTGGTCCGTCAGGAATGATTAGGGGGAGGCTTTTCCTCCTCGGTGTACATCCCCCTAACCTTATGGGGCGAGGCCTCCACTTTAGTCTGTCACTCCCTTTCCATGAGTGATCTATTAATTAGCCGGTTTATGTTTGAGGTTTCATATTAAAACACAGTTGAATTACAATTATTTAGGAACTGATATTTCAGAACAAATAGCTCGATGAACAAAGCATCATTAATCTAAATCATCAATGATCGTTAACTAGGCAATTGTTGTTGTCTCCTAGTGTTGTGTCTTAATTGGTTCGCTAGTCTTGATTTCCTCTGATGGATGATTCTTCCTCTATCTTGATTACCTTTAACTCTATCACCTCATCTTGTTCTGGAAGTTCCTCATCCTCTAGGGAGATGTATTTCTCTGCTGGGATGGGCTTGTTTACTCCTGAGATTCTAATCATTTTCCGGGGGAGGTTTTAATCCAGGCTCATGGGTGCAATGTAGCTGCATGCAGAATGGTCTTCAAGCATCATTTATTATTATTTAGATGCAGTTATTGCCACCATTTGTATATCTTTATATTTGGAATGTCAATCTATAATTCATCCTCATCTACATCATTTATATCAATAAAAGGCGGATAATTTACTCATTTTCTACATCTTAAAGAAATTAAATTTAAAGATTGGAAAGGATAAGTATTGAATTCCTTTTATACTGCTTATATTTATTTATTTAGAGATATAAATAAAAAGTCAATTTCAAGTTGGAATCCTTGCAGGCAAAGAATGTTGAGCTAAAGAAAAGAGAATTTCTTCCTCCTCTAAAGCATGAGGAACCACTATCGAATTGGCTACATTGATGAATGCAGCTTCCATATTGATAGCAGCCTCAAAGACTGTACTCCTACTCTCTTTGTCAAGAGAAAGCAACCCAATGTCTCCATGTGTGCAGCCATTGACTGCTCAGGCCCTCTCCTCTGCCACTTTCTGGATCTGAATACTGAGCCAGCTGAATTAATTAAATGGCTGACTAAGCCAAGTGACTCAGTTGAGAAAAGTCACCAATGTTAAAGAAAAAGTTAACATCTAGTGCATATTCATTTCCAAAGTATATAAAGGTGATCTTAACTGATAAATAAAATGGGCTAAACTTACCATTTGGTTCTTTGTTTGCTC
>JAGYYO010000154.1:0-13070 GCA_021441625.1 Diophrys sp. 3 WChen-2021
GGATTGCGCAGATGAGGGAGGCGCGACTGGGGAATGAATGCATCTGTAAAGCAAGAGTTCCATTCTTTCTTAAAGGACATGTTTCATAAAAGTTTATGGGAGACTTTAAATAAAAACACATCAACTGTGGAGCTTCTGTTCCTGCTTCCTCTCGTTTTGGTTCATTTCAATGCTTCTCAGTCTTGTTCTTACTCCAATGTGCCAGTCTCGTTGTCTTCTTGGATGCCTCACTAGAGTCAAGAGCTAACATGAGCAGCCGACACTTACTGCAACTTCAAGGTGGTTTCCCTCCTCAATGCAGGCTCAACTTTAAATTAATTTAATTTAGCTCGGTCGTTAATTATGGCAATGTTGGTTGAAGTCGAAGTTCGAAGATCGTGCTTGGTCGCTAGCAGGACCTAAGGCCGATGTAACCAATACCCCAAAGAAAAGATGACTGATGATGAGTTTATTGCTTAATTAATAGTTCACCATTAATTTACAATTAAACTATCTACTTTAATATCTTTGATTTTTTAATCATTACTTTATGCTCCTTATAAAGGATCAAAAAGTCCTATTGATTAATTTAGCATTTACATATGCTTAATTAAGGGAGTGTTATAAAATTAAATATTAAACAACATGAACTCTCAAGCAATGTCAAAGACTTCTGAATACCTTCCTAATTCTCTCCTTAAAAAGACAAAAGATCCTCACAATCACTATAAAATTGGAAGACCCTATGCATAAATGAATGTTTGTCCATGCCACCATGCTACTTTTATAGGGAAGAGATATGAACAGCACATGCTACATACTGCCAGTTTCTATTCAACATGGGAGAGAAGCCAAGACGGTAAAGGTCCTCTTTTGTGCCCTAAATGCGCTGAAGATTTATCCTTCTACTTGAGTTGGAAAGATCTAATCAAGCACATTATGGAAGAGAAAGACCATATGGTCGAAGACCTATTAACCATAGGAGTAGATTTTAAAAAGTTAATGGGTAATAAGCATTGGCTTCGACATTTATTCAGAAAGATTGAAAAGAAAGTGCCCCATGGAGAGATTGGATAGCAAAAGCAGACGCATTGTTCCCCCCTCCCAAGTATTGTGAGCCATAGATGCCAGACTTTGCTAAAGTTCTGTACGAAGATCTGGAATATGAAGAGTATAGCGGAGAAGAAGACGAGGGAGACTTCGAGGAGATGGATAATTAATCTTAATGAATTGATGTATAACGTTATTAATCAAATTGTACTACCAAGATTCTTTCATAGGTTACAACAGGAGGAATTTGACGAAGAGATATACTTTCAGCTTTATAACATGTAATGAATGGTTCAATAGCGTCATGAATTTGTAACATACAATTCAGTGGTGTACTCATATAAGATTTGTAAATATTGTCAACATCTTCATGGACTTTATGTACTTGAACTCTGCCTACTGTAGCTCTTATGCTTCCTATCTTTAATTTAATTCACCTCTGTTTATTTGGTTTTAAATAAAGAATTCCTCTAATTCTTATCCTTACTTTTTGGAGCTTACATTTGTTCAAGATTTTGTTTCGATCCTCTTTCCACTCATTATAATCTTCTCGAGACTCTCTTCTTTCTCCACTTTAGTTTATTAACAGTCTCTTTGTTAAGGATTGAAAATACTTCTTCCCATGGAGTTGACATTATGATTACTTGAGCAGCTGCTACATTGAAAATCACTTGGTGAAATTGAAAACTTGATCTTCTCAATTTTTTTAATTTATTATTATAAACTTTAACTGATTTTTAAGAGGTCATTACTCAGAGAAATATTTTACCAAATTTCCTCTCCATTATTATTAATAAAACTAGAGTAGAAGTCTTATAATATTAAAATGCTAAGACCCTTAACGGCATAGGAATATGCCAATCTGGAGTATGCCTTTAGTTCTCTACCAGCGCTACTTAGAATAGTAGCCTGGTGGTTTGCAACTAGAGACATATCTCCACAGAGTTACTTAGAGTCCGGTTGGGCGGATTAGGCCATGGTCGTATTCCGCCTCAACTGTGACTGTATTCCAAGATGGCAATGCCATCCTATTTACTAGGGCACTCTTACGCACATTGCGTAAGAGCTTGCCCTTTACGCCAGTGCTCCTGGCGCTGGGGAATGAGGACTTTCCCCGTATAAATAAGAAAAAAAAAAGGGAGGGTTCGCCCTTCCGTGAACTACTCTGATGGAGCTCAGAATTCTTTTGAATTCTGAGTTCCATCAGAGCAGTCCACGGAAAGATTGAACCTTCTCACATATAATCAAATTCCTATAATTGAACTAAAAATGGTTTGAATGAGCCTTTTCAATAGAATCTATGATTATGATGCACATGAGTACCTTAACATCTATCTAAGCATTGTAAGCGTCCCTTTTAAATTAGCCACTGTTGAAATGATAAATATCTCTAACTCCTCTTAAATCTCTGATCTATCTATTCCTAGAAACTCCATTTGGGTGCTAGAGCTATCCCCTTTTTATGGATTCTCTAAGCAATTAGAGATATCGACAATTGAGTCACTCTGACCTTTCCCACATCCTAATATTTATTTCGACAGAAACTCAACAACAGGAAAAGTCTGATGTGGTATATGATGTGCACGAACAGAAATAACAAGAAGAACTCTCGATTAATAATTAACTTTTAAAGGAGATTCTTAATTCTATTAACTGTTTCATGCATTTAAGTTGATTGATTTACTTTGATTTCAAGTCAAAGGTCTGATGACTGTCTTAAATCTCCAAACATTCAAGAGCGTGGTAATTAAATCCCATAATGATAAAATGGTCTCACAGAAGATGAGAACTAGTTCTACAGGGGAATCAAAAAGAGACTGACAATTTAGCATATGTTACTTCTAACTATTATGTAATGAGAAATATTGATATTAGATAAGAACAGATTTACTAGATTTAATATCTCTTATATGAACTTATGCGCTCTATGTAAATCGAAGAGATCCCATTTTCAATTAATATTTGAAAGCCTACCCAGCAACTTAAATAAGAGTCATTCCAAAGCAAGGCAAAGGCAGTACTTCTCATTGAATTCTTGCTCAAGTTGTAATTACTATGATTCTTAAAGTAGATGAAACGTCATAAACAGTTTTGTGTTGAGCAAATTAAGAGTAAGTGAAAAATCATCAGTACTGTCATTAATAAACTATATCAGAGATAAGCAATTCAAAGAGGGCAGTCTTACCTCTCAAACAAGAAAGGATTGACTAATTGTTATCAATTGCTATCAAGTTTTAAAGGGCAGAACATCAGACGTGAAGTTCAGCCTCTGTCAAATGAACTTTTTGATGGAGGTGCCTGGTCTTTCCTAGCTAATCTCGATATTGGATAGTAGAAGCTCTTAAAGAATACTTGAGTTTTGTGTAATATAGTTTCTTCAATTTTGTATTATTTCGGTGTCTCATTCATTAACGTTGCTTTTCATAAGAGAGAAAGCTCATCAAATGTTCTTTTAACTGTTGCATCCAATAAGTCTATTTAATAGACCACTCTAGGGAATTGTGTCCACACAAGTGTAAAGCAACTGATGGATCTTCTGCAACACATTTCTTAACCTATTCTAATAAGGTCCTAGTTTTCACATACACTACCATTGCAATAGAATATAAGGCTGTATATATTGCTCGAAGTATAAGATTGGGTGTGTTGACTAAAGTCAGAACAGACCAACAACACCCAGTTCGCTGCCAAAAGAGTCTTGATGGAAACTTCTAAACGAATTTATGTTGGGAAGAAGTTGAAGTAGCCTCCTAAATTTAAACTGAGACTATGGCATTTTAATTGAAAAAAATTAATAAATTTTCACATCTGGATCTGTTTGTTCTGCATTTAATGTTCGATCTTGATCATTTCCATTTCCTCTACCTCCACCTCAGTTCTGGTTTCCTCACCCTCTGTAGCTTATAGTCTGAGAGGACAATGTAATCATCTGAGAATCATCTTCCTTACTCCAGTTACCCAGATGAGTACACTTGGGGGAGCTGGGGCATGCATGTATCTGGCTGGCCTCTGTATGACACTAGGGATCTCCTCGTTGTCCAGTGTGAGGGATCTACCGTTGATTTGCTGCTATGACCTCACTGGAAGTTACCGGTCCGTGATCATCAGGGGAGATCTGATCTCTGCTTTGCTGTGCAATGTTTTGTGAACATGGGGTGGTTCTCTGATGCGTAGCTTGATCGTTAACCTAGGCTGGGGTCTTCAAGCTTGACTCATGCTTGCTTTCTTCTTGTTGGCTCTGGTGGTTGATTTTTCTTTGTGATATGGTGGACCTCCTCATCTCATAGGGTGAATTTCTTAGGATATCGATGGGTGATTCAAGCAGTCTGGTGAAGTTATCCGGACTTTCGAATATTGAATCTTTCTTAATACTTCTCCTAAAATTATTCAGGAGGAAAATGTAATAAACTGTTATCTAAGTAAGTCCATTTGATCTAAGGGAAGGTACTCGCTAAATAATCAAATTCTACTTACACAATAACTAGAATGAGATGGGAAAACAATTAACTAGTTCTTTAGCGCCTCTTATACTTTGAACTTCAATTGTAGATTTCTATATCCTCTCTGTTTATAAATAGTTACATTCTAGGTATTAGTTGCACGATCATTGGTTCAGAGTTTAATATGATTTGTCTAAGTACCAATGATAGATAAACTCCTAGATTTCACTCCTGTTGGCCTTCATAGACTCTTAAACAATTTTTGAAGATGTCTTTGTTCATGCTATAGTCTGCTTGAATGTTTCGAATAGTTAGCTTCTATTGGTATGTCAAAGACCCTGGGTTGATGAATTTGCTAGTCGGTTCTTTCTTTATACTTAGAGCATTTTGATATTAATTGATAAGAATGGACTAAGAGAAATTCAACTCAAGAATTAAATATGAATTCAAATTGAAAACTAGAGGCAACTCAAACGAGTGACCAAAGAAGCTGCAATGGCTGTTGCTAGTGACATCCTCGATATGGATGTTACTGGAAGCTTTCTGCTATAAGTAACTGAGTATCTGATATGATTGATTGATGATTAAGGTTAAATGGCAGCTCAAGAAGCTGTTTGATTAACTAATAGGAAGAGGGAACTTGAAAGCCTCTGTGACTTGAGGGGTTGCAGTTCAAACTGATGGATCTTCACCTAAGCTGGGTGGGATAGATGCTCTCTCGTTGCCTTCGTCGAACCTTTTCATAGAAAAGGGAGAGAACTTAGGCGATTTCCACGTCAGTGGATCCGAACCTTCATTAATGAGCTGTTAATGACCTGAAGTGTATCGTTTGGCTACAGTGTCAAGTGTAGTCCCATTTATTTGACTTTTCATTGGAGATTTTATTTCAGGAGGTGTATGTCAAAGACCATCGTAGCTCCTATCGAAAGAGTCAGCACTTAAAGTCCATATTAATTAATGAGTATCTGATATGATCTCCTTTGCCGGAAACGGCATGGAATAGGTACTCTTGGATTTACCTGAAGAACGTGCTAACAGAAGCTACGAGGTTAAGAATGACTCAAACTTGATTTGCTCCGAAATGCTTAGCTTGATAACGGAAAGAACGGGAGGAAGCCATCCTAGTTTTACCCAGGTGTGGATGGGAGTTAACTGTTTTGCAATGAGCCGAACCAAGAGGGCGTCTCCCTCTCTAATATCAAGACAAGATTGCCATTTAATTATCAAGAGAAATTCAACTCCAGATGTTCTATACTATTATTCTATAGAATATAGGCGTAGAATTTTATTTTATTTGTTCAGGTCCAATCTTGCATAAATAACTATACATAAGATGCTCTACTTTCCCTGAAGCATTTAAATTTATAAGTGCTTTATTATGATTACATATTTGCATCGTTGTGGATAGTGCCAGGTTAATGGGATCGCTAGAAAATGATTGAAAGTAAGTATATAATTGAGATTATTAAATATGGACTGACATTGACTTTATAAGCTCATCAATAATAGTCTATCAATTATATTATTGCTTTTAAATCTAATAGGTAAGGTAGTTTGATTGCTTTCCTTTCTCGATCAGACACAATACTGTGGATTTAGAATTAATTAAAGCCTACCTTGAAGAAAAGATCTTATAAACAGGAAGTTAAGCTTTTATGTTATCAAGTCTACAGTATTAGTTATAATCTACGCCTATTATTTTGTACCTTCTTCTTTGTCTGTCCCTTTATTCCATGCACATGTTAAGACAAAGATTGAATGCGGAATTAAATTCAGCTATTTAAAAATACTCGTTAGGATGTTCTTTTACTAAAATTTAAAGACTCAATAGAATTTAACTAAGAGACACTATGCGGCGCATTCTTAAATTCATTACTCCTTTTTCTTGATATATACCAATTGATTTATTTTGGGTTCCTAAGAAGGAGTGCATAGTTTTTTCTCACGACTTCACATTATAGCTACACACAGTTTTATCTTTTTCTTTATAATAAAATCAGCGTCTCTCTGTATCAGAGAAGATCTGATGCAAGTACGGTACACCTTCCACGTCATTAACTTCAGTAACGTTATCTTCTGTAGATTCTTAAGGTCCTTCAAAAACTCTAATCATCTGTAAAGATACAAGTCTCTTAAGAACTTTTGGCTCTATCAATTCTTTTGTAAGCATTTCATTGATAACCTAATTCAATTTCAGTTACATCCATCTAGAGAAATCATGATGCACCAGACTTAATCTGTTAGCAGAACGAGACAAGTGGGTAGTGCACCTCTTCTGAGATGAGAAGTAGGGAATTCAGGACAGATTGTATCTGTCAAGAGGATTCTTACTGTGTAAACTCAATGCAAAAACAGTCCTCAGCTTAATTACATATTTAAACGAGTTTTTAAAAAAGAATACCTTCACAGTTATGATCTCAGTAGTTGCCAATTTCTATATGTATTACAGCTGATGTTAAGGATACTTAGATTTTTTATTTCGTTTTCTAAATAAAATCTATATTGGCTCTGCTTCTTTGAAATTAAACTCATTAGTAGTGAATTCATCCAAGGGTCATTCAAGTACTCAGTATAATTTTACATTTAGTAATCGTAATCTTAATCTAGTCCGGCTTGTACAGTCCATTGGAATGATCCTGTGATCAAGAATTTGTTATCATCAATTATGAATTCGCATTGAATGTAGAATCTTTCATTAAATATTGGCTCAGCAATTATAAATTCAGAATTTCGCTCTTCATCAACTTACAGCAGGTTAAGTCTGCCTGAAGAGCATGCCCCATTTATTCTTGATCATTTCTACAACCACCGATTTTGATGTCATCTTCTTCCAATATCTCTCTGTAATTCACCATACAATACATTGCATCATTATCATGCATCCCCATAGGTTTCATTGTACACTCTGTTAGTTATCTTAAAGCCATTACTTCTATTATGAACTCAAAAGTTGCAAATGTCACTGCAACTATTAGTGTTACGAGTATAACCATTAATCCATTTTTTAATTTCTCTTCTATTTATTAGGCCAGAGAAGAGTTGACAGGTGAGTCTTTCGTCAGGCTCTGTCTGTTGCACATCTGTTGAGGCGAATATAGAGAACAGTAAAGGAAAAAGTAAGTGGCAGATATGATAAGTTATTTATTGAATGTAATGGGAGGAGAACTAAGACCTACCATTAAACTCATAATTAAATTCATTTCTTATTTATTTCAAGGATATTTAGTTAGTTCTAGTATATTCAGGTGTTTTGAAAGGATCTAAGGTTCAATAAAGAGAAATGCTCGGGTTAACTCAAAGTTTTTTATTTTCTATCACATTTTTTCTTTCAAATAAAGCACTAATATTTATATAACAAATAATAATTCTTCTCTTTGAAAGAGAAGACAATTAATTTGAACTTAATTGTAATTCACTTGGTCAAAAGGCAAGGGACTGAATACCTTATTTGGCTAAGGGAAGAAAAGTATTAATGATCAAAAAGGGAGATGATCACCTATCCCTAATTGATAAAGACTCAAGAAATGAGAAGACTCTATATGATCAAATCAATTTACAATTATAAAACAGATTCTAATATATATTTCAAACACTATCAATAAGAAAATTAAATAATCTTCTTGTGACCTACACTTCTTTGTAAAGACATCTGATTAATTAGGAAAATTCTGATGTCCACAGTGCTCTTTCTCTATCCACCCTCAATACATAGCCTCTAATAGTTTCAAAGAATTAATTTAGATAAAAGACTGTTCAGTCATTCCAGCTGTTTTTATCAAGGCAATAAGTATTTTAGTATTAAGATTTAAAGTCTTGTTTGATTCTTTGTTTATATTCAAACATAAATGATTACCTCACTAAACACAATAAGAATTTGAGAGTCTCTGATGAGTTCAGTTAATGGAGAAGACTAGTGAACCATAAGATAAGGAACACTGATGTTGTTGAATATAATTTCAATCCATTATACTTGTATGAAATTATGATAGGCTAAAATCCACTCGCCTTCAATGCGGGAGGTAAGGAAGAGTCAACTAAGTAAGAGAGAGGTTCTATTGAATACAGTAAAGGAAGTCAGCCATTTATGATAACTGAAGGAATTCAATAACATTTTAGATATGTGGATAAGGATAACTAAGTAGATTAATCAAATAAATAGGCTAGAGAATCACAAATGAACCTAAAAGTAATACAGAGAGTGTAAAGTCTCTTGTCTTTGATTTTTACTGACTGATACTGAAAGTCTTGTCTTAGTTCATAATAGAATGACACTCATAATTCTTAAATTTCATCAATATAGTCATCATAATAGTCTTCTTTCCTCCTCCAATCATCTCCTCAACTTTAGCAATAGGGTCTTCGTTTTTCCATGATTAGAATCTTATAAGACTGTAATTGAAATATTTCTAGAATCAAAGACATTCTGAGACCCATCTTTTTGAGAACTACATTTGAAGATTAAGTTGGGTCATGGCAAGAGACAATAGGGATAAGTCTGATTCTAAAGTGGCAATTAGAATATTAGATTGATTATACACATCTGGAAATATCGGATTCTTCTCTTATGCCTAGTCGAAGTATCGAGTTCTCATGGTTAGAGAAATAGTTGAACTCTTATCTCTTTTAGCTTTGGATAATTTAAGTTAAACGTGTGGTTTTTGTGAAGCACACATCAAGGATTCGCGATCTCTCCTGATTTTAGCGAATCAATGGATCGAGTTGACTGCCATCCTTAAAAATTAGCATCGTGGAATGAATCAACTGAAATTGAAGTAAATAGTCAACAATCAATATAACTATTACTCCCCTCTTTCTTCAATGATATCATCTGGACTTTTCTTATAACAATTAAGAAGAAGGGGACTCTTGTTACTGCATTGGGCTTTTAGTTTCTCTTCCTGGCATAAAGTTTACTTTGTTGGCACTGGGTGAGGTGTTCCTCTCCTCGTTGCCTCCTTCGGACCCTCTTAGAGGGGGGAGAGGTTGGGCGCAGTTCACTTCAGTGCCAACTACATAGACTTTTATAAGAAAGTTAAAACATTTAGCTGTAAGAGCAGCAAGTGTTACAAGATATGTCCCTTTAAGAATATTATCAGGTTTAATGTCTCTATGAATGATCTTCTTGACTTTCTCTTCCCTTATTTCTTTATTCTTGAGTTTCTCTTCTTTAGTCCTCACCATATTGAGTGCAGATTCAACTTTCTTCCATTTAAATTAATTTAATCGAATTATTAATAATAATTTTAAGTCCATTTATTTAGTGATTACTTATTCCTTCTTGATTTTTAGTAGAGTTGATTTTGAGTTTTGATGTATGAAATAGATAAGATAATATTTACATCAATCATTCACTTCATGTCGATACTTTGTTTTGTGTTGTGTCTGTCATGTTAAGCTCTTAGTTTAGCATCCCTTAGCCTTCCGTACCACGAAAAAGGCTCTTATCCGTGAGCTTTGAGAGTCATGTTCAACATTCGGGCAGCATACTTTCTAGCGTTGCCAACCCAATTAATTAATCACGCCACAACTTTAGGATATCTAATTTCGCCTTTCTGGTTACCATCTGAAAGTACTTAATCAAACGTACGCAATGTCTGTCCCTGCACCAAACAGAGAGATGGTCTCGGCCAGAGTTAGCTTCCAGAGTGCTCAGTAGGTCTCCCCATGTCGAGAATCCTGAGGTATATGGTATATGTTCCTTACACCTCCCGGAACAAGCGAACTCGAGAATTTGTTTTCCATCCTATGCCATTTTAAGGACTGGCATACACTTATGGTAGGTTCCCTCGGTCTACATCGCTGTAAGAGGGTCAGGTCCCCTCGCACTTCCACTTGGGGTACTAATCTATTAATGAATTAATTAAACACTATGTATGAAATTAAACTATATATAAAATATATTTGGACTTATATAAATCTTAATATTTTGTTTCCATTTGAGAAAGTTAATTTTATATCTCTTCGTACATCTAAATAAAGGTTAAATGTTAAGGAATTAATCATACACAAATTAACAGAATCTTTACTTGCAAGGTTCAATTGCACTGTCTCTTTCCTCGTTTGTCTCAACTTAGCCTTCGGTACTCCTGTAGACGGTGTAGTGAGGCAGTCTCTCTGGACGTTCTCTTGTCTCCCTCTGTATCCCTGTCCGAGATCAGGCGACTCCAGAGGGTCCATAATAGATAGTTGTCGAGATTGAAGGTCGGGTCCCCCATCTACTTGTCTTGGGAGCGTAGACTTCCTTCAACAGCTCCTATCAATTGGGTGTGTGTCTCGGTAGAGCTAGTGAAAAACCTGGCGAAAACACTAGCTTTAATTATTTACTTTATGAATTGCATGTTGTAATAGAGTAGGCAACTCTACAAGGAATAGAGATCCACCAGGTATAAATATGACCATTCAGAAGTTTGGAGTGAGTGGCTCAAGTTCCCCCTCCCACACTCTTCGGTGTCTGGCGAGAGTAATTAATATAATAAGTTGATGATTTTAATCCATTCTTAGTACATCTAGAACAATTGATTTACTTTCTTCTTAAATTCATTTACATACTACTATAATTAAATTATAATTCTCCAACATTCTAAATGTTTAGTTATTATATCAAATTGATTATAGGGGAGCAAGTTCTCACTATCTAATATCGGAAGTGTCTCATGAATAAATTAGCTAAGTTTATTGATTATGACTTAGTTTTATTAAATAAAATTTTCTTGTGAACATTTCCTCTTTATATAAAAAAGGCATCATCTAAAACATTTTTGAAATTTATACTCTAAAACAGTGAAAAAATAGATTCATTTAGACTTAGCCTTTCATATTCTTATTCTACTACTCCACTTTCTTATACTTCACTTCTTCCTGAGCTTGATCAGTATGTATCTGGTTGTTAACTTCAGTTTTCAGGTTTAATAAAAATCCTCATCAAGGAAGATAGTGTAATGAAAAACAGAACTCCAGTGAGAGTGAAAAAACGATACTTGCATGCCAAGGATGAGAAAAAAGATGAAGAAAGATCCAGAAGAAGACGACATGTCATAGCCTCATCAAGTAGAGAGAAGGAAATAGATGAACCAATTGTTAACCTAGGTTGGATCTCAACCCCTTTTTAAAGGTTTAAGTCTGCAACACATTATAAACCTCAACCTACACTACCTCCTGTAACTCATGCTTTGGGATACAAAAAATAATAATTGTAGGAGAAAAGAGACAGGAGACGGACTAAGGCACTCGGAAACTTTGTCACCTGTGAAATCATTTACGATGACAAGACCCTACTAGGCATCCTATACAAAGAAGCCAGAGAAAATCTTAAAAGGCACGGATACTAGTATTCTACAAAGTGAGGGAAAAGATCAAGAAGAACGAGGTCATTTTTTATTCCTTGAAGCGAAGAGGAACAGATCCACTTTAACTGAATTGAAAAGATTTACTTTAATTAAGTTAGCAATCATGAAGAGATAACAACGTCCAGTGAAGCAGTGAAGGACGGATAAATAATAATGGCACAAGAGTTGTAAAAACACTCTATCAGTTCCCAAAAATTCTATCGAGATAGAATACCTATGAACTCACAAGAATTAAAAGCATACCTTTAATCGTCATATCTGAACTTCAAGGAGCTTTAGGATCCAAAGTAAGACTTATCGATATTCCTTATGATATTCAATCAATATCAAGAGTTATTGTCCTTAGAATGTTTAGGAACAAATAGATAATAATGTGCAGGTTCTGTTAAAAGCCCTTAATGTATGGGATCATGATGACAAGCAATACATACGGCCTTCTTAATGAGTGCTTCGCACACATTGGCTCCAGAGAGATTCATTTAAAGCAGTTGCTAGGCTGTCTCCAAAGCAAACTCGAGGTTGGAATCCATGTCTTAGAGGAATTTCTTTGTAATATAGATTTATTCAGTTTTTTCCATAAATTAAATTATAATTCTTCTGAATTCCCTTATCTAAAATATATAAATTAGTAAAAATGCACTAGTTTAACTGGGATACAACTATTCACTATGAAAAACCACGTCAGGTCAGTGATGGGAAGCTAAGATTCTATGCAATATCAGGGACTGCAGAGACAGTTGTGCTTAAAGTGATAGCTACAGATAATAAATAGCACTAACTAACACTCCATTCTCTTTCACTATATCTAACACAATAATCATACTTTCGGTAGTAGTGTGCTCCTGTCCTTATTAATCTTTACCACTGTTTGTTTCTCTAAAAACATCTTTAGTTTATTCCCTAGTTTCCCTAATTTAAACACAGGTAACCCATTCTCATCTTTAGGTTAACTATACAATTTATATCATGACTCTACTTCATTCTTCTTTCTGTAGTTAGCATTACCTCTTTATCGTCTTTCTTCTCTTTTGTAAGTAATGAAATTAGCAGATTCACACCATGTTACATAATCTGATTTTAGTTCAATCTCTTTAATGTTACGACGAAGCTTTATGGCTTTTGCTTCGTGCTTTATTCTAGTTTGAGATTTACTACGAATACCAATGGAAGGCAGAGACAGGTAGGAAGGCTCTGAGTTAAGAGAAGTGTTGTGGGCATCCATTTATTAATATGTTCAGATGCTGATGGAGATTTG
>JAGYYO010000155.1:0-13045 GCA_021441625.1 Diophrys sp. 3 WChen-2021
ACGATAATTAATCAGAATTCATTGGATAATTCATTAAATACGTGCTAAGCACGGTGAACGATTATTAGAGAGAGAGAGAGATTAAGTTCTTCTGTTTTATTGAACTTTGATTTAATAGCATGCACTGTCTTTTCCATTGTCTCTTGGCTGATGAAGACTTCTTATAATTGAGATTGATATCTATTCATTGTCTCTTCAAGTTCTTTCGCTTTATCACGCTTGGGTTCAGTTGACTCTATAAGGATATTCTCGTTAGACCTCTTAAGTTTATCTAGCTGAGTCTTTATCTCTCTCTACTCATCTTTTAACTTTTCTATGTCTTCTTTCAGTTCTGTCTATTCCTATTCGACTGAATCACGGCGTTCCTCAATCGAAATCGGGACTTCATCTTTAGTCCGCTCTAGCATTTCATACTGAACACATCTCTCTTTTCTAGAGTGTTCCAAATTTGTCCAATCCTATACTGTCCTTTAACTCCAAGACGGTTCTTTTAAGTAATTCTACTTCTTGAGCAATGGCAGAGACATGATCCTCATACATGTCATTGAAATTCCTTTTATTCTTATTTAACTTAGCTAAAAGGTTGTCATGGTCTTTACTAACACATGTATTTTCAGTGAATGCACTTCTCATTGTACCTTTCTATACAGGAACCTATTCTTTCTCACAGATAAGTGAATCTACTTGGTAGGCGTCTTCAGATTCACCCTTGGTCACTTCCTCTTACAATTTGCTTGTTTCCAGTCTGTCCATAATGAGTATATTTTAAATCAACCTTTTTCATGGTCTATCTCATCCCTTCAATATCTCTATTTAGTCTTCTTTGCTTTATCTATTCCACTTTATGGATTCTTCCCACCTCTAATCTTATGTACTCACTCTTCTCTCTTGTCATTCTTGTTTCCTTTCCTCCCTGATCCCATTCCATCATCATCTCTGTGTCCATTTTCATTTCTTCTTTCTCTGCTTGTAATATTATTTTGTTTATGATCTCCTAATGTTAGTATATCATGTTCATGTATTTCCATGGGAGGTTGTGAGGAGCACCTATAGTTTTCTTTATGCTTCTGACGATTAGTGCTTCTATCACTTTCCTCTCTATCATCTTACTATAAAGTAAGGACTGCACATAGTACTTTAACCAGCTCATCACATACACATTAGCAATTGTCTACCATAGTCCACTGTTCATGTTAAACCTCTAAGGTTAATATTCACAAAGTTAATCTTCTTCTTAAAGTTAATGTTTAGTGACTTTACTATTTCTGTCTTATTGATACTGAGTACTACTCCGAGATATTTTACGCTCTTCTGAATAGAAATTCCAGCCACTTCCTTATCTTTATATAGATGTTTCAGGGCTTATGATTTAGGCTTAGAGATAGCTAATCCCCACTCTTTTAATTTACCTTCTATTTCTCTAACGATCTCTTCTATTTCTTCTTTAGATTCTAACACAATAATTAAATCGTCAGCAAATGCTAATATTTTTCTTCTAATCTCTTTTTAGATAATTACCTCAAGACTCCTTCTAAATAAAGGTCAAACAAAATTGGAGACAAAACTCCTCCCTACAATAAGCCAACATTATAGTTCACATACTTCTCTCCTATTTGCATGGTCGTTTGCTTGTAAATGTCTCTGATTGTTCCAACTGCATTCTATATTAATCCTCCTGGCTCTTTTTATACTACCATCTCCTCTAGTACTTCCATTAATTTGTTTCTTCTAACATTATCATAGGCTTTTCCCACATCTAAGAGTATTATGAACGATCTCCTCTTTGCTTATTTGATCTCCTGGATTTTCTTTGCAATTATTTATAAATTCCTTTGCGTCCCAGTTCCAGGTCTGAATCTTGCCTAATATGTTCCAACTTCTTTCCACACTCTCTCTTTCACTATGTTTAATAATGTTTTCTCTATAACTTTGATGATGGGACTCAACACTGCAATATTTCTACACTCATTCAATCCTCCTTGGCTATTGCCCGACTTTGATAAGGTTATTAAACTGGCTTTAGTAACGTATTTAGGAATTGACACTTTACCAGATATGGCTTGGACTATGAATCTTTTCACTCTTCCTCCTATAAATGAGTTTTGGAGCAGTTCATCATGTAGAAGATCTGTGCTCAATGCTTTTTATTTTCCTATGTCAAGCATCGCTTTCTCTACTTCCTATTCTAATTACTCAAACTCTTACTTAGTTAATTCAACTCGACTTCGCTTCTGGGTAAGTGTCTCTCTTTCATCATGCATGGTCTTATTAAAGTTCTCACTCATTAATCTACAGGATTCCTACTTAGAATACGTCACCCCTGCCTCCTTGCACTGGGTCCACATTTTTATATTTTTCTTCATTCCCATGTCATATTTTAATACTCTATACATCAAATTTACATTATTAAACTTGTATGTTATTCTACTTTCTTTATTGAAGTCATTCTTTATTCGTAGTTAAGCTTTACTAAGAATTCTTTTAGATCTTGGCCTGTTAACTCTCTTGCTTCCTAAGGCAGCCATGGATAACTATCTCTTCCAGGATTCACTATTTGTGTTTAGTAACCTTTTGGTATTGCTGATTTAAAAGGCTTAAAGGGGAACTGCTTAAGCTGCTCTTTATCTAATTTATCTTATTCTACCAATCTTGCTATCTTTTTCCTGTTCGGCTATTATTATAACCTGATCTCTTGAGCTTTGAATGGATTGCTTAACATCCATTCTACCAACATGTGATCGCTGTTTCCAAGCTCTACCACCCTTTATTCTTTTAAAGGTGGAATATTTGTGGTTATTATGTCCAATTAGTTTTCTTTGCCAGTCTTCTTCTTCGTTTAATACACTGTGTTCTTCTCTCTTCTTACCATTTTAGTTACTTCATACCTGTCGTCGTTATTATCCCCTGCTGCTATAAAGATTCTCTGGCTCTGAACTGCTCTCCTTATGATTGACATTGCCTGCTCATTCTTCTTGTTGTGATAAGAATTAATAATGTAGATACTATGTTGACCTAAATGTATTCTAACAACTAATAGTTCATATGCTGATAACATAATTTCTGATGAATACTTGTCTTTCACAAGTATTATAAAAATCATTCTATGCGACACAATCCATGAGAGACAAAGGGTTGTAGTCAGTAATCGAATTGTTAATTTAACCCAATTAATTCATATCGGATTAAGATTAATTAAACAAGTTCATTATTTCTTCTTTAATTCCTTAAAATTTCTTCCCTCTCAATAGCTCAATAGTCCCTTCCAGTGTCAATTTATGATCCTATTGTGTTATATTCAGCAGCCAACCTGATTTTAAATGCCAAGACTTTTTGGTCTTTAGAAAGGACCAGAAAGTTTATTAACTCGATCAAAGAATTAAACAGACAAATGATATCATGGTTTTTAAATTACTTTACTTTTAATAAGATAGCTCTCGTTATTAAGATTAAAGTCTTAATTTAAAACATCAGCTTTACAGGAAATACCCAACAGATTTCAGGTTCTTCTGTTCATATTAGATGCCTGTTGAATTCTTTATTTAAAATTCGTTTAATTATGTGTTTAATGGCAGTCTTTTGACCGCCTACACATGGAATTTGTGCCAAGAATCCTCTTATGCAGATAAAGTCTGTCAGCTTACTAATTCACCTCACTGCTTACTCCCTCACCTCTGCGGAGGTGCGAAACATTCCAGTCTTACTTCTGAAACAACAGATATTATCTGACAATTTTAATCACCATTCGATAATTGCACTGACATAAATGATGATGGAGTTAGACTAGCTGTGCTTCAGATACTCTAATGGGCTATCTAAGAACATGGATAACAGATCGGACATAGTCTTGAAGCTCCTTATACTCAATGGGAAGAGAAGATTTACTCTGAAGTTTGGTTAGAAAAAGATAAAAAGAATCTTGGATTTGACTACCCTAATCTTCCATACCTTATTGATGGAGACTTGAAGATGACTCGGTCATAAGCTATCCTCATCTACGTAGCAAAGTTTAGACCTAATTTATAAGGCAAGACTGTTAATAACTCAGCTAGAGTTAATAATGCTATCTTTATTTGGTCTGGAATTGGATAAAAGATAGAGACTTACTGTTCTCTTCCAGATTGTATCTATACTTAGAAGAAGACAATGATTTATTGAAAACTAGAAACTAGATGTCTGTTTCCGCCTCCTTAATGACACATGATTTGACTTCCTAAATCTTCCTCCTTTTAAAGACCATTTTTTCTTACATTTCTTGCATTCATTGATCATACTTTCTGGTTCATTATAAGGACCAAAAAGTCTCTCTTCCTAAATTGTGTAGTATTCTTTTTTATCCATTCAATTAAAAAGAGTTAAAGACAATTGTAGATAAGAGATTACATCAAAATTATTGTTGCGTCAGAGATAACGAGTCCTTGATTTCCCCTTCCTCTCTTACTACCGAAGAGTACGTTATCAAATGCTTATGCTGTCTAATTCCTAGGCGGGAACCTGTCTAGGAATAGCTTCCGTGATGCTTAGTGGTCTTTCGAGTCTAGAATCCTGAAAAGTAAAGTAGCTAATCCTTACATCTCCCGGAACAAGTGTTCCTCTACCTTTCCTCTCGCGAGGGTTTCGAGAGGTCAGGTCCCTACCACTTGTCAATAGGAGGCTCTTATCCATTAATTTTCTAATTTACTAAAATTATTAACAATTAATAAAGTTGCTATTAGGTTGTTCTCATTGCCTGAAGAACTTTTTGTCTAGAAAATTTTAACCCAAAATGAAGTTTCTTATAAATAACAGAATAAAAATAGTCAAACTTAAAATTGTTTATTGCATAATTACAATAGTTTTGGAGTAAGAGAGTCCATTAGAGTTGCATTGCACATAATGTAATGAGCTCACAACTTATTCATAAAACGAAGAGAAGTCTCTAGTTTTATATGAATCAATGATAGCCACAGTATAAAATTCAAGTGCATCTGCTTCTTTCATTGTCTCAAGGTCAAGATATTTATTAATCGTCGTGGAAATTCGTAGAGAATGAGTCTTCGAGAGCACTTCTCTAGGAAGAGAAGAAGGTAGAGCTCCTAAAATTTAGGCTCTAAGAACTTGAGGAGCTCTACCTTCTTGGGTTCACTTGTCTTTCTCAGAGTTTTGAGAGAGAATTTGGAAGAGGAAGATCTTGAGGTATTATGTTTTTCTAGTGCAAGCGTTTAAGAGCTGAAGGAGCTAAAGGGTCTGAGTTCCAATAGGGTTAAGAAGGATTTGGATTTTAGGGGAGGGAAGTTCTTTCTTTCTTTTCTTTCTTTCATATTTAATTAATGATGGAAGTTGAGTCCATCTAAATATGTGCATCTAGGGGATCCTCTTTAATCTGAAGCTTTTGAGGTTTTGCATGATGCCATCCGGTTCTACTTCTCAAACCGGGGTATATGGGGAATATGGGATCGAGCCTGATCCCATCTGGTTCTCTACTATCAAGATAGCAAATTGTGGAAGAACCATATTCGATCAGGCTCAGGGAATATCTAATTAATTTCGACCTTAATTGAATCATATCAATTAATCATCTATTCCCAGAGGGAAGTTCTACTTGACCTGTAGGTTCGGATTCGTGGCCTTTGATGAGGACTTTTATTTCCTCCATAATTAAGAATCTCTTTCAATGTCTGCAAGAGATTTTTTGACACATTCTTTTTGAAAGATAAAGGTCTTCGCTTGGCCTTTTTGGCATAATATAAAGCTGAGCCTAGAAATCCATAATGACTAGGATTTTCTTTTCCTGTCAGATTTATTTAAAGACTGTTGTTAGTCCCTCATAAAAATATATGTGTGCATCTAGGGATCCTGTCGAATCTGAAGATTTTTTTGAGGCTATACAACATGCCATCCTATTCTGATTTTCAAACCTTGGCTTTTGGTTCATATGGGTTTAGAAACGCTTCCATGTTTCTTTACTATCATGATCGCAAAGTGATGGAAACCATATTCGATCCTGTTCTAGGAATTTCAAATTAATTTCGCTTATAATTGAATCAATTAATCATCTATTTATTGATGATAGGATTATTGCATTCTTTAACTAGGTATTTGAACAATCGAAAATGAGCTTTCTTAAAGAATCTGTCTGCATTTATGAAGTTTCTTTCGAATTTATCAGAGGTTGGGCTTTCGTCTTCGATCTTTAACAACCTCTTGTACCCTTTACTCACATTTCTACCGAAGCTTTTGGCTACTGAGCCGGATGCCTTTTCAATATCACACTCTGACCTTAAGTCGATTGAAGGTGTGAGTTCTTAGTTAAAGGAACTCTCAAGTTAGTCAATAAGCTCGTCTGTTAGCTTGTCCCAAATGTAAGATCTGCCACTAACAACTAGAACGAGTGTTACGGCTACAATCAGAAATACTTTATTCATAAATTAAAAATATAGAAAGTGTAAATATTGCCCAACGTCTTAAATCGAGAAAATGAATTATACTTCTCAATTAGACAAGTCATTTAAGTTCGCATTGATACGAAGCATGGCCTCAAGCTTTTCTTTTTCGAAAATTGTGAATTCCTGCTTAATCTTCATTTTGAATGAATATTCATTGTCTTGAATGGTTGATTATTAAACAAATGTCTATATCTATCAATTTTTTAATTATTAATACCCAAGAGTTAAAAATGCATATTCAAGTTTAAACTGATAAGATGTTAATTATTAAATTATGGTTGAAAATTTAATTCTTTTTCAGTTTCAAGATGTAGACTTATCTTAAATCCAAGTCCAGCTGGTCTTGCTGAAAATTCACGGCGAAGAATCACAATTGCAAGAACTTGTTTGAGGTTGGCATGAAAAATCTTTTCCCAAGCCATGGAGTTTGACTTCTTATTACTTAACCTGCAACTTGTCTTTGATCTCTTTTGTTAAACAATCCTTGCTTCCTTAACGTCCATCCAATTCTTGCCAAACCAATGTCTTCATTATTTCGTTTCATCTTTAAGAAATCCTTTCTTATCCAAGTAAATCAACCTCTTGTTTAATACTGAACTTTTTATGTTAGCATAGCTTTTCTATATGGACTAATAATGTGATTAAATCGGCTTTAACGCTATATAACAAATTAAAGAAATTTATATATAAACCTCTTATGATTTTACTAACTTTAAGGATAAATTTTAAAACATCCAATTTTTAGTTACTTAAGTTGAAAGAGCAAAGGAGGTTACTTAGGAGAATATATTAAATAATCTACTGTTTGCATTGGCAATCATCTAAAGCTTTTGATGCTTTCAGTAACAATTTGACAGTAAAGAAAGTCTAACAGATAATTAAGCTAAGAAATTTAAATTCAAAAGAGTAGTAGTAAGAATGGAAGCTTCTTGTGTAAATCAGAACACAACTGAACTATAGGTTAAATTGTATAATGATTTATTGTGTGACTTTTTGCTTTGAGAGGGTTTTTAGCATGGTAGTTGAGAGCTTCTATGTCAAAAGGAAACATAGTCGCCAAGGACTCATCTTCTGTGAACATGTCTAAGGAGAATGGTAAATAAGGTTAAAGGAAATCATCATACAAGAATTTAATAAGAATCTTTTCCTGCACGGTTCAATTGCACGGTCTGTTTCCTCGTTTGTCTTAACTTAGCCTTCGGTACTCCTATAGACGGTGTAGTGAAGCAGTCTCTCTTGACGTTCTCTCGTCTCCCTTTGTATCCCTATCCGAGATCAGGCGACACCAGAAGGTCCCTTATAGATATTTGTCGAGATTGAAGGTAGGGTTCCCATCTACGTGTCTTGGGAGCTTAGACTCCCTATCAATTGGGTGTGCATCCGGTAGAGCTAGCGAAAAGCCTGGCATAAACACTAACTCTGATTATTGACTCTGTCGATTATGTGTTGTAATAGTGAAGACAACCTCTACAAGGAATAGAGATCAACCAGGTCCTGAGTTGTCCAATCGGGAGGTTAGAGGGAGTGGCTTAAGTCCCTTCTTCTTCCGAATATGGCGTATCACATTTGATCTGTGTTTCGACCACTGGGAGAAGGATCAACAAAGCGACACAAGACGAGACTGGGGCGATCACCTCCTGAAGTATCCTACCTATTAAATATTTAATTTAATAATACGAGAAATGTTCGTTCGTTCGTTCGTAGTGCGATTAATAGCTATTAGATGTGATTATTCCGTTGAGCTTGTTGTGACGACTTGAAACAAGACCTTATGTGGTTGATCATTGATGCTCTTGAATGGTTCCGCACTGATGATGAGAGCCATGATCTTGTTTAGTACACCATCCAATAAGTAGTGATCAAAGGAGATCTAAATTGTCATAGAGAGCAGAGGTTCATCTCTTCTATGAAGGAGTTTCGAATTATGATTTTGGTCGACAGGCCAAAATAAATATTGGCATTATTGATCGTACAGGCTCCGAAGTGATCTGTTGCTCTTGAGCTTCTCATCATCCTTCATCTTTTATTAACAGGAGGTAAATCTCCTTGAGGCAATCTTATAACTTCTCAGATTCAATCGGCTAACAGTAAATATAGACAGAATTAGTAAGTTTTCCCAGTGAAAATAATTTTTCACAAAAAAAACAGGGCGAGAAGCAGGGGTTTCTAAGCCTATCAGAAACTCGTCGGTAATTATTATCCGTAAGTTGACGGACGAAATCCACCAATATGTTAACTTAATGTCTTTATTAATCATAATTCTTCAGCTCATGTTTAAGAATAATATACGATAAAGGTTATAAATTAATAATTGTTATAAAATTAGAAATCATTACAGATTGGAAGAGGGTCTATTAAGTTATATGTAAGTTTACGTCTTTATCCTGTCTCTAAAAAATCTACTTATACACAAATTTGAGAATATATCATCCCTCAAATCAATTTGCCTTAAATATTGCTTTATTTATTAAGTGTTTCAAATATTAGAAAGAAATTTCTAAACCCAGCAAGATAAATTTTCAAGCATATAAAAATGAATAAAGTTTGCCTGAGAAATTAAGAGTACTAACTATAGTCATAACGTAAATTTTTAAATCTGAGCAATAATAAATTTCCTATGTTCTCTCTTTAATTAATAAATGAGGAGATGGTATTAAAAAGAGCGAAGACTCTTCCATGAATAAGGATGATGCTCCTACTCAACCGCAACATGGAGGCTCCTTCTGCTCTGATAGAAGATGCAGAGTCTGAGATGGGACTTTGAGATGGTCTGTCACTCCTTCCGACAGCAATGGAGGGACCTCATCTCTTGTTTGCCAGGATAGCCTCATCAATGTTGAGGATCTGAGGGTTTCATGAGATGCGAATCTTATTAAAGAGCAAAAAGAGGAGCTCATTGGAGGGACAAAATGCTAAAAAAGAAGGAGCCAACAGAGTAAAAAGAGATCCTTAAAAAGAGAAAAGAGAAGAGAGCTCTCGATGGATGCAAATCTCCAGAGAATTTCTCTAATTAACAGAGGAATTCTCTTTGAAAAAAGGACTCCTCCAGATGGAGACTTGAAGACCTTCTCAACAGCTCTGATAACCCATTTGATCTGATGTGCCCTAGCATTATAACATTGAAGTGGAGCCTTAAAATGAAATGAGTTTAATTACGTAGTAAATGGCGGTATTCAAAGTTCACTTCTACGTGTCATTCTAAATCGGATTCAATTTACTTCAATAAAGATTACTCTTACTGCTTACTACCTCCTAAAGTTAAGTGCAAACAAGGAGCTTTAAAGGCTCTTCCGGCAAATCTTATCTTCTAAATCAATCTCATGACTTTCAATTAGAAAAAGAAAAAGATGAGAACTCATAATAAATACACGAAGATAAATTCAAAATAGTCTGGTACCCATGATTTACTCTGAGAGTAGAGTCTTCGAGTTCAATTAACCCTAATGCTTTTATAATCTCTGTTAAACCCTAAATGTCTAAGTATTTTGATCACAATCTTTTAAAATTCTTCATGACTTGACTTATTCCTGCATATGAAATGCTGTAAGAAGATGAAGAGTCAAATTAGGATTCTGTAAGTTAAGCACAGTTTAGATCTGAAAGATTGTATTTACATGATATAATTCTACGACTATTGGAAGGTAAGCAGAATTATGAACTGAGTATTTAACATTTAAGGACGAAAAGAAAGATCAAACTAATGCACAGATTAATAAAAGCATTCTATTGAATTCCATTGGAGGGATTTACCAAGAAAGAATAATATATGAAGATAGGATGATTGAATAAAAGGATGATATATTAAATAAGATCTAGCACTGATTTGATTCATAAACATAAAACCGAGTACAATCTTTTTGCAATGGTCGCTTCCATTGGGTGCCCTTCATCTTTAAATAAACCAAAACATGATATGAAATCTCCAATTGGCCTTAGAAGAAGGATGCCCGAAAGCAAGAATGTATATGAGCATTTCTAAGATGGCTTAAAAAGAGCAGAGAGAAGAGCTCCTCTTTCTTGATAAAAAAGAGAAATAAGAGAATTCAAGAAAGAGATCTGTTAATTAAAATACATGATTAACTAAATTGTTTAATTGTTTCTGACTTCTCATTGCACATTTATATCAAGTCTAAAAGTAAATAAATCTAAATACATTTATTAGAATTCTTCTAGGAGGGTTTTTAAATACAATCTAGTAGCTTTCCTTAGACGAAAGGAGGAGAGAAAGTGTCTACACACGTTGGGTTGAGGGCTCGGACTCGGCGTGTTTGAAGTCGGCAGCTCAGAAGACAGCAAAGAAGCCGCATCCCAAGCCTCAAGAGCCTGTCCCTGAGGGTCGCAGGTAAACAGACCCAGCCGTGAGGAAAGCTCCTACCTCAAACTAAGAAACAGGCCACTTTAAACTTGATGTACCAGTGGATGCACTTTGGATTAAGAATATGAATGCAAACCTATTGGCTAAAACTCAATAAAAACCAAAATTAATTAAGAAGAAGAAGAAATACAATCCCGCACAATCAATCACAGTATTATCCGCAAATGGAGGATGTATAGCTTAACACAAGGTAATAATTGAAAATAAAGACACCATTTATATTGATTAAATATAAAATCTCTCACCTTAAAAGGCACATTAACCCCTGTATTCATTTCTATTTTCCTTCCCCTTAAACTCTTAACACTCTATTTCCTATCTTTCCATACAGATGGATTAACAAACACTCTGTCTCCTCCCAGACATCCACTTAACACATCATTTAATACATCTTAATCATATGAAATTGATTATGTTGCATTTAATAGTTATTGTCATGTAATTTAATGAGACAAAGCATATCAGTGTCTTCGAGGAGTAGTCCAAGTGGTCCTAAGACTTAGAAGAAAACTCGGAGGGGAGCAGGCTCTAACCTCACGAGTGAAGTCGGCTTTCAGCCTCCTGAGCCAGCCACTCAAGGGAAGAGGTAAACAATCTCCAGCCGAGCTCCTCGAAGACACAAAACAAGGCATACAGAAGGTTATAAACCTTGTGAGACACCGTATCAGTATGTAGTTAGCAGTTATTGAACTGCAGAGGACCCATAGAGTAATTTAATTAACATTGAATTATCAGAATCAAGAATCAAGCATATCAGTGTACTCATTCTCTGAGAGTCGTTCAAATAGGTGAGACAAAGCAGAGATTAAGAAAGTGATCTTAGGGAGAGACAGGAACTCTGTTTCATAGGAAAGAAGTGAGATCATCCAAGAGATACGAGAGAGGATAGTGTCACATTGACATTAATCATAGTTTGATTAAATAGTCACGAAGAGAGAAACCATGAGGGTCTTTTTTGAAGGAGAGAAGTGGCAGAAGAGTATCAAAGGTAGGGTCTGGTTTATTAATGAGCTATTCAGTTGATGTTATTTATGACTACTTTGCTTTTAATAGTAATTCTATCTCATGGATGGCCTTCTCTGTTTGTTTAGATCTTTATCTCAAAGAATGAAATTACTTCTGGATGTCAGAAATATCTTAAATGATAACAGGTTCCTCCATCTCTTCTTCATCTCTGGGTGGATCAGAAGTGCATTGATAATCATCAATACTTGATTAACATATAGCCAATAACTACTACTGTGCTCCATAATACAGCATATAGTGATCCCACTACTAGAGGTAAGTCTTTAGACTGGCCTATTGGTATTTAATAGGTTGTGTTGATCATATCCACTTCAATAGGTATTTCTTATCCATTTCCATTACACCAATTGATTAGTTTAGGAATGGGAATGCTTCCTTCGTAGTAGTATTGGGTGTCAGATATCGGGGCATATCTTAGTTAGATATCTAATGGAAAGTGATTTAACAATTAGATTAAGTCAAGGTTCTGAATCAACATAATTGTAACATCCTGGATTATTCGGTCCATTAGTATCATCACACTGACATCCAGGTTGAGTGTTGTCATTTGCGCATGCATCATAGTTCATGCACCCAGGATTTGATGGTCCATTAGTATCATCGCACTAACATCCGGTAACAGTGCTATCAGCTGTACAAACATCATAGTTATCACAGGCACCATCGTATGGGCCATTCTGATCGTCACAAGGGCACCCGTCATTTGTATTATCTACAGCACACTCATCATAGTTATCGCAATCAATATTAGTAGGACCATTATTACCATCACATGCACATCCATCAACGGTGTCATCATCATTAAATTGAAATGTTTTATATGAATTACAGAATTTATTGATGGAAAACCTTGAGAACTGTTCTTTAAACTTTATAGATTGAGATTCGAACTTAGCATTGGGTATTAAAATATAAACAATGATGATGGATTCTCATCATCATTGCATGTGTCGTAGTTAGTATAATCAAGTATTTGAAGACAAGTGCGCAACTTTGGCAACTCTAGACTATTATTAGTTATCTAGTCTAAATACTTTAGTTAATTCATAGTTCTCTATCTTATCTCTCTTCATTTGATTTAATAGTTGAGGTATCTATTTCAACAAATATTTGAAACAATCAAAGAACTTTCAGAGTTCAGGTCGTAGTTTGGACAAGATGAATTGGATGGACCATTTGTTGCATCACAATCACAACCAGTAACTGATTGATCGTCATTGCA
>JAGYYO010000156.1:0-13040 GCA_021441625.1 Diophrys sp. 3 WChen-2021
AGAACTTCAAGATTTAAACTAAAGGATATACAGAAAGAAGGAGTTAAGTTAAAATAGTTAGCTTCCATTTATAGAAGTACAATAATGAAAATAAATATCATTAAAGTAACTGAGTTGCTGTAGTTGACTTCCATCTTTACCTGAACCCTAGGCATTTGAATAACCACACATAAACAGGATCGTGATGGGTGAGGATAAAAAACAAGAGCCTCGATTGACATATTTGCAACAAAACCCAGCCCTTCGGGGTTTCCCCCCAAGTCAGCCATCGTTGTATAAGGATTAAATAAATTTACAACATGATTAATTGGTACTGAACTGAATTGTAATAGAAATATGCTTTGCTCGAAGGTTTAAAAACATAATGAAGACTTTCTAAGCTTACGATACTCTTAATATGAGAATAAATCATGAAGAAGTGTTGACTTAGATAATGGCAAGACACTAAGGATAGAAAATCTCAGAAGCAATGATGCATAATAAGAAATTAAAGATTTATCAAAAGCTGATCATGAAATGGAAGAGGTCTTGAGAAAGTCTAATCCTGATTTAGAAACAGAGAAGATCTACCTATTTTGCATGGGAGGGAGGGAACAAAGTGGATTATTAACCATTTAAAGTGAAGAAGAATATAGTGAAAAGGGAAGGAACGAAGAAGTCAGAACCTACAATGATTAAGGAAAGTGCATATAAAAGTGATTATCCTGATTAGGGTGATCCTGTTTATCCAGTGTATTAAAGAGAAAGAGATTATTGTTATTAACTTACTTATTTGGCAAATGAGTAGAAGTATTATTAAATAATTTGGTATTTGATGCCTATCTGATGATAAGGATTACACAAAAATTGTTGTTTGGAGCATCATGTATCCAGTTATTTTCTTTAATTAAGCTTAGAGTAATTAAGGGATCTTTCTTATTTTATTATCATAAATTAATCTTCCAGAAACCCTCCTTCTATAGATTAATTTAGGATGGGCGAATTAAGATATAATAGTAAACCTTTAAAGGATAATTAAATTCAAAAAATGCATGAACTATTCCATTCTAGAGCCAACTAAGCAAAAGTCAAAGAAGACCAAGCTTACTAAGATACAAATATCGCAATGTGATCATGGCGTTCTTCTAAACCTTCTAATAACATCTAGTTCTTTGAGAATCAAACTGAAGAAATCTTAACTTAAAAAGACTTGACCAGAGAGGTTTAATTATAGAAACTTACCTAATCTAACATTGATAGTCTCAAGACTGAAACCAAATATAAGGACTTTCCATGTTAAAGCCTAATTGGAAGAATAGAAGACTTTGAATCAGACTTCGATTTGTCCTCAAACAATGTTCCTCTACTAATGTCTGAAGAACTATTCAACAGTAATATCCTATCAGAAACCTCTAGAGACAAGAAGAAATCTCATAAATTCATGCTCATTTTCAAAATAGTAAAGGAAGGAAAGTCGGATCTAATGCCAAGCTACAGAAGGGCCACTTAATGCCTAGATATATAGCTAGGAACATTATTTAATAAAAATTATTTCATAATCTCAGAGGAAATTTCTGCTCTTTGTCTTTTAAATAGTTTAGAGAAAAAGAATGAGAATTTCTGAAACTATTTGTTGATTTCATTTTACAATTTGATATGCACATATTTACAGAATAGATTTAGAACCTGAAGGACGAGAATCCAAGTGTAGGTATTAAGTCATTAAATGATTTATCACACTAGCTAGGAGGCATTATTCCAAGGGATGTGTTCTTCATGCTATAATAGTTACTATATATAAAACTCCTCCAAGATAGCGAAATGCAGCCATCAGCAAAGAAAAGAGTATGCCAAAGGACTATGCTCCTCTTGCTACCATGGCATGCTTAAGAAGATGAGAATTTAAAAGTTGAAAGAGACACTCAGATTGTTCTCATTTTTATTAAACTATTAACTTGCATTCAAACCAGAGTTCAACTACAAACAGACATCTAGCAAATCATCTGTCTCTCCTTAAAAGGCAAAACATGCAAATAGTCCAATTTCAAGTAAGTCTACCCTCACCTCAGAGACATAGAATTTGTCCAGTTCGACGGCACAACCACAGCTAGGATAATTTTGTAGCTTACAAATTCGTTGAAACAAAGGCATGCAAAGCAAAGAAAGACTACTACAAGAACAAGCAGAAGCATGTAGTTTAACTTTTGCTGTCCCTGCTAACTATAAGACATCTAAGCAATAAAATTACACTGGAGCTAACTATTAACCCAGTTCTCTGGATTCGATTCCTTATCTATAATAGCATATTGATTAATATTAATATGGGAGGCAATTCAAGTAGTGCTGTAGTAGCTAAAAAGCTTAGCTCGCCAAGATCAGTCAGCTGAGGGATGTCAGTGATGAGTGATGACAATTGATAGTGTCAGAAGAAGAAATCAAAAGACTTTTATTAGATTTGATAAACTCGAGTAATACGAGAAACAAAAAGATCCTATAATTGCACTTGATAATGTAGCACAAAATCCCTGGGTTCTAATTTCATCCATTAACAAGGATAATAGAATTGATAAGGAAAGGGAGGATTACAAAGGAAGAGTTCATTCAATCTATGTCTATTTTTGGAGAAAATGAAAATCTAGAAAAGAAGAAATACTTCCTGTTCAGAATTTACGTCAAAGATGGATCAGGGATCTTAACTCCTGATGAATTTTAAAGTAATCTTTTAGACTTTACTTTTCCCTCGCGAACATTGGAGAGAAGGTGAGGCATTCAATCCAGAGAAGACAAAGAGTGTGTTCACAGATAAAGTGTGTGATGAAATATTAAGGATGGTCTTAGATAGATTTGATAGTGATGGATATGGAGTTATAAGTTACGATCAATTCGCAGAGGCAGTCACAGATTCTAAAATTTAATTATGTTTGCCAATTCCTTTTATCTAATAACTCATTTAGTAATCTACTTTGCTTTTTCCTTTCTTGCCACTACCTTGGGTTTGATCACGTCTATCTTTTGCTTCATGTTCATTTTATCTAACTTAGTTCCTGTAAGGAAGTCTGGGATCCCACATAGTGTCTGAACTTCTATTTCTTATGAGTGTCAAGATGCACAGTTACATGCTACTTGACACAATCCAATAGATGTTAAAAGTATCAATCATTTCCTAGCAATTGATTTAAAACTATGAGGAAACTTCCCAAATGTAATTGGAGCATATCAAATTTAGGAGAAAGAATATCTCTTCTCTATCTAAGTCTTTTTATCTAATTCTTCTTAAACCCTACACTCTATTCAATTAAACTCTTTAATGAAGTCCTTGCCCACCGCTTCTTTTAATTTATCTTTGTGAACCCAATGCTCTCATGAGCTTCTCTCTTATTAAATTCAATTGAGTTATTCAAACTATACTTAATAATCTTTCTTTGAGTTACAGATGTTAACAATAGACTGGAGTTGGAGGAGGACCTTTTTTATCTCTTTTAGTTTCTACCTCTTAATTTAGACTAACTGTTCTGACGGAGACGATTTAAGGGAAGCAACCACGAGCATTGCTGGTGCGGGTGCTTGCTTAGGGGCTTTAAGACTACGAAGGGTCGACTTATTTAACCAAATTATTTGAGATCTGGTTTTATTTTAGTTAGCTTGTAGATGTGGTATTCGTCTTCTTTGCTGCGTCTTTTGGATTCTATTGAACGAATGTTTATTTCATTGTTGTTAAAATTATCATACATGCGAGATGCAAGGTCTAAACTAATATGATTTTGTAGAAAAATATTAATTGAACCTAATGGATATCAACATGCCTGTAATGGATGGATTTGAAGCAACTGCAAATGAAAAAGAAAATGGCAAACACCTTGACACTTTAGGGGAGAATCAGTCTGAGACACATGTACCTTGGAAGAATTGTTTTAACTTTTTCCTTCGTGGCAAAGCGGCCAACTCCTGAAATTTTGAGACTTTTTCGCACAGGGGAAAAATGGCAAAGCCAAACTTCCCATCAAAGGCCAGTCTTGTTTAATTCATTCCTTCATCCACTTCCACGTGGATGCCATATTTAATTATCTGATAATCTGATCTGATGATTACGTGTTGTAGAATTACCTAATGAAGAAGGCATTGGCCTATTTCTAGGGATTTTTACTTCTGGGACTTTAATAGATTGACATTGTGTGCTTATCAACTAGGGCTCCATGTACTACAGAGGTTTCGAATTTCAATACGTGTTTCTTATTGTTAAATTTTAGAGTCTGTTGCTTAGATAACTACCTGCCAGGTTTATAATGAACTTTCTTTGGTTTGGGTTCTTCATATTTAATAACTTATTTATAACGTTTAAGTCTTCAAGTTTAATGTAGAAATCTAAGTGAAGATATCGTTCTTTAGCTAATTCCTTTGCCTTATAGAGCATTTCTTCTCTCTTGTGCATTGCAAATTTCTTTATAAAACAAGTGAAAATCTTCTTTAAAATTCCATTTAATTAAAGAAATCATAACTCTCAAAGCCCACGGATCCAAGGGACATGGACAGGTACCGAAGGCTAAGGGATGACGAACTAATGGAATCAATGGAAACAGACAGGGAAGGTAGAGCAAAAGTACCCGATGCAATGTATTGATGAAATGATGTAATCTCTTATCTCTTATCTCTTATTAAAGAAATAATCATCATGATTAATTTGTGTTTTGTATTCTATTGTTCTTCCAACGGAACATGACTGTCATGAGATACACACTTGTCACCACTGATAGAGCAACACTCACAGACATGAATGGACGTAAGATCTAGGAGTTTATATGCTCCATCCAAACTCCATAACAAAAAAGAACAAGCAACGTACATTAAGACAAGCAGTCCTGATAGAATAAGCAGCACTTTTATCATGGTTAATCTCAATCGAGTCTTTGGTATTTATATTATACAAGTTGTCTTATTTTCTTCTATAACAGCAGTGATGCAAGTCAAGCAATACAAGAATAGTTGACCCATAATATTCAATAAGAAACTAAGATCAATCAGTGGAAATAACAATCCACTCATTGTGACATTTAGTAATATTACACCTACTACCAATGAAAATGATTTTGGGAAGAGGAAACTTATTTTCTGAATTTCGATTTTAAATGAGTTGGATTCTTTGACCTTATGGTGTCTAATGAGATCTATTAATAAATAGAGACAGATTAAGTATAGGCAGTCTAAGTCCTAATCTTAATTGTGTATATTATTTTCGTATCTTGTAGCACTCATTGACTCTGCTCTACTAGTTTACTTATTGAAATGTTCAGTAGGACAAGGTCCAATGGAATCAATTGATCTTCCTTTCTTCAACCATTTTCCTCGCTTAGTGTGAGACATAAATTACTGTAACATTGCATGAGCCTTCTACTCATTATGCAACCATTCTTAAGGACTGAATGAAGCATTAGAAATTCCTAACGACAAACTAGTTTCTTTCATAGCTAATATTCTTTAATTTTTAAATAGTCATTGATTTCCCCCAGTTCTCCTTCCTTTATTCCCAGTAAACAACTCCACTTCTCTTTATCTCGCCACACTCTACTATTCACTCTCATTATTCCCTCCTCTTTTCCCCTCCATTGAATAACTCTCTAATGTCTACTATTTCTCACTCTCTGTATCAATCCCTACTCTTTTATATTCATCTTCTTCATCTTCTAATCTACTGTGACTTCCTTTAGTGTCTTTTCTGTTTAGGAACTTTACTTTCTGATTCCCTCTGCATAGTTTTAATACATGGAGGAGCTGTTATACTAGGAGGTAGATACTCCATGAACCTATCATTATGCCCATGAGAACGATAAGAACAATACCAAGAGCATCATCAAAGGATTAGTCATGATACATGAATTTAAACATAGAGATACTTATTATGCGGATTAACATTACTTATAAAAGGAAGATATAGTTACCTATTACGAGGTGTTGTAGACAAATGATTTGACACAGAAGTAGACTATTCCACTTTATCTAATCAACCCCCTTCTCTATCAATACAACATAAAGCACAACCATAAGTGTCAAATACCCCCCCAAACACAATCTCAAAAGGGGTCCCTTATATAAACACAATACTCATCCATTAAAACAGTGATCTTACCATAGTCAATGGATATTATATCCTCCAATTATCCTTTATCTCACCATCCTCATCCATAAATACAGTCTTTCTAAATCCAAATGATAATAACATTACTAATGATAATACTACTAGACATATCACACTTACAGAGAAGGAGACTGTATCACCTGTAGGAGTGAATAGAGGGTTATGAGTATTGATTATGGATGAGAAGAATAAGGGAATGTGGAATATGTAGAATAATTGGGGAAGGATGTCGATTGAGCTGATGGATTTTAGGTATTTGAATACACGACTGTTATCTTTCTTAATGAAACTGATTATAACCAAAACCCTAAAGTATGTCATTAATTAATATTTAAATCGATTTTACTATTGAGGTATTGGGGTATATTAAATAACTATCCATGTTATTATACAACCAATTGCTATAATAATACATATAAGAGCACCTCCACTATTAAGGAGTAGATCAAGATATTCATATCCACCTATTATTATACGTTGTGAAGATACACGATCAGTGGAATATGTGAGATAGGAGGATATGAAAGATTAGAGAGATTCAAAACGAAAAGAGAATACTTAGAAATAGTTTAAGACAACGATTAAGGAAGGAGGAGTGTTTACATGTAGCATTTACATGATTTAGATAGTTTATATACCAACAAGGAACTTTAATTTTAGATGGAATGGAAGTCCAAATAGCAATGAAATAATATCAAGACAAAGGTTAGCAGTGATCATTACTTAGTATACATATCTAATTGAGTTTCATGACCTGTAGATAATAGTTATGGCTACAGACCTATTATCCTATTTACTTTAAATGAATTAACACTCCCTAGCTGTCTTGAAGCATTAAACAACTCTCTCCTCCTCGCACTCTTATCTGCTGTAAACCCAGTCAATGCCTAAATCTTCATCACTTCCGACCCATACAACTCCTTCTTACACATAACTCTAAACTCCAATTCATTCCCCACATCAGTAGCATTCTCATATTCACATTCTACTGTCCTTGCATTAGTACTATTCGTACTCAATACCTTCAATTCAATATCCATCTGACTCCCATCATCAAATACAAAATCAAACAACACATGAATATAATTATTAGCATTATCTCTCCTATCAACTATATCTCTATGAACATAACAAGTAGTAGTAGACGCATCCTCACATAGATATTACCTCTCTATCACTCATTCAGAACATCCCCATGACCACTAATCATCTGGTAGATCATCCTCATCAAGATCACCTATATCACATTATTCTATTTCAGATGTGAGGATACCATCACCACATAGATGACAGTAAGGAGTCTAAGGAGAAGATGAACTGCTAGCACATGTATATTCATCATCTATTTAGCAATCAGTACATCCGAGGATGTCACCACCTCCATCGCATGTTTCGATAACAGTGATAAGTCTATCTCCACATGTACTTGGTTGGTTTGAATAGAATCTAGTCTATGGGTCATTTTTATTTCTTTTGTCTTGGTTGCTGCATTGGTAGGTTGGTGTAATGAGACAACTAATACATCCAGTATTACTTAGATCTTCTTCTGTGTCGTATTGGTCGGTCCCTGTGATGTATTCATCTCTGCATTTTTAACAGGAGACAGTGATTGGATCATCTTCTCCTGTTCCTGCTCCTGTGTTGTGACATATGTATCTGTGTTCTGTTCTGCATCTGTGGTCATCGCATCCTATTATCTCTTGTTCGCCAGCATCGCATTCTTCTGAGAGAATCCCATTTCTACATCTTTGGCAGGAGAGTGTCTTTCTAAGAGGATTGAAACATTCGTATCTATGTTTGATTCTGAAGTAGTTGTTACATCCTAGAATGAAGAAAGGGCTACTGTCACATTCTTCTTATTGGTGGTCGATTTGGCTATCTCCACAACCAGGGGATGTTGGAATGAACAAGAGAGAGTTGAGGGACGGGGAGGAGTAGACAGAAATATATGGTAATTAATTAAATATGAATAATGAAATTAATCCTTCTAAGAACATGCCTTCAAATGACCTAGTCTTGTTGAAGATTGCTAGCTTCCCCGCACCCCTTCCCACCCTCTCCCCGCACCACCACCCTAACAATCCCACCAACCATGCCAACACTCATCCCCCTCCCCCCTGCACTCCCCCTGTATCCCACTCCTCCTCCCCTATCATCTTCCCCTCCCCCCATTCTTCTCCTCACTCCTCTGTTGGCTCTCCCTCCCATGCATACCCATCAGCCATAATACAATAATTACAATAAGGAATTAAATAGATGCATTAATATCTCATACCGACGCATTGATACAATAGATACACAACAACTCAGATGAAAGGAAGTATAATGAGTTATTAAGAGAGGTACAGGAGGCTATTGAACTGTGAAGGAAAGAGGGAGATATGAAATAGAGTGATTTTGATACAGTGATTGTGCATAAGAGAGAGGGGTTAAATCAATTTGAAGGAGAGACTATTGTGGTTGCGTAGAAACAACCTAAGGTTATTAATCTATTAGATAGTGAGGAGGAAGAAGAGATTAAGATTGAGACAAAGAATAGTGTTACGAGTGATAGAGATAGTGGAAAGAATGAATTCAATAATAATCAAAAGGGTTTTAATGAGATTAGAAAGTAGGTTTAGTGTTCTAAAAGAATTGAATAATTATTAATCCACTCAATCTTTAAAATTCCATTTGATAACAGATTAGTTAAATGTTAGAAGAACTCATGTAATTAACTACATTTGTTGTTTCGTGTCTCCTTACACTGATATAGATCTATACAGAGATACCTGCCCTTTCTAAAAAGTAGAAGTTAGTCAAAGTACTATGTTAGATTATCCTCAATTAATAAATACTCTCTATTAATTAATCAGTAATAACCCCCTCCCCTATTCAACGACCGCATCGTCATCCCTAATTGATTAATTGTCTCTTCTCCTCCATCACATTCCTCCCCTGCTTCAATCAATCCATTCCCTCAATTATCATTAGTAACTGTATCCCAACACCTTCCATTAAACAAACACAATTCCAAATCACATGACCCACATGTATAGGACTCAGCAGCATAAATAGGATTAAAGAATCCAGTATCAATATCAGAGGGGAGAGTAGTGATGTCTTAGTATGTTTAGATCTGTTGTATTTTACATATGAATACATCTGTTAAGGGGAGAGTGTTGGAGAAGTCACAGTTGGTGAAGGTTTTATAGGAGAGATTATTAGGGAGAAGAGAAGGGGGAGTGAGAGATTTGTTGAATTGGAGAGGGGGCTACTGCTTGGGTACTTGAACTCAACAGCTATTTGAGATTTTGGCATATCGGTGTAGAACATGAATGTGAATACTTATCATTCTGATTGGAAAGTACCTATAGTAAATGTTTCATCATCTCCAGTTAAAGGATCAGATTCTCCTCCAGTGTGATGTTTCAATTTGAGTTCCATGTTCCCTCCAGCCTCTCTTATTTTCAAAGACAACCTTGGAGAATAACTCTAATCCAGCATCTCCTTTGACTTTGCTAATATAGTTCCCCACGTGGTCTATAATGGATCAATATACATCCACATCAATATTACAAAGTTAGACTATCACTAATGTAATGCTACTTATCGCTTCATTTGATGAATGAGCATGATGAGCTAAGACAGGTTGAGTTGAAGTGACTGCTGTTGATGCTCGAGTGAATGAGGCATTGATTGATGCTCCCAGTGTTGATTTATTAGATCTTTCAATTGATACATTTCTATATCGATAGTCATCTTCTAAGTTATAGAGTGATTTACTAGTTGAGCCTCCATTATGTTTGGGAGTCGCATGATCTCGTGAATCTAACACTGACAATCCTGTCTCTCTCCTTTGATCAATTATTCAAATAAAATGAATTCCTAGTATGAAGATTTCTACGACACGGCAAGAGTAATTGAATGAGATGAGATTTTGGAAGTCCAGAGTAGACATCTTAAGGAGTATAAATTCCTCCTCCTTAAAGTGTGAATCATACTAGATAAAATACACATAGATCATTAATTGAGACATCTAATACAATTGATACAAGTGAGTAACTCTAGTACACAGAGGATGAATATGAACCATCAATAGAAGATACTAAATCTCAATTAGAAGTAAAACCTGTGTAGAGAAGACCTATATCTGCACGTATCATTACACTTCTAATGACATTGCTGACCCTCATCATCCTTCTCCATAAATTCCACGTATAATCACTAATTCATCCGACCCCCCTCCTTCCACCTCACTTTGTATCTTCCGCTATAATGAAACCTTCCTTCTGCGTTGTAATCTCTTCGTCATCCTCCTTGCTCTCTATAACTGTGTCTAGATCCCAATTGCAGTTGCTTTCTCTTCTTCATTCTCTGATCATATAATCCTTTCAATCTTTGATTCCTTCATTGACTTCTGTTTCTTTATCGACATCCTAATTAACTTTCGAACCACCTTTATCAATAATAAGACAGGATTAGAAGAAGTAGAAGGGAGAAAGATAGCTAGGAACTATGTGTGTGCTGGCAGGTTCTGGGTGGATCTAGCAGCTAGTATTCCATTTGAAATGATTTAGTCGTGGATTGCTACGGGGAGGGTGGAAGATAATTAGTTAAGCTTTTAGTTGGAAGGGTTATTGAAAATGGTGAGATTGTTGAGACTGGGTAGGATTATTAGCTATATGAAGTTTAAATAATCAATATGTGATGGCTCCCTAGGGAACATGTCTCGTTTATAATGGATTAAGGAACAGATTCTATTGTGGGGTATGTCCATTAGGGAGAGTAGTGTTGTTTAGTTGCTTTGTAATGGAGGAGTTTATTAAGACCTTCTCTGAATTCTTACAGGGGGAGAAAGGGATTAAATTAATTAAGACTTCCTCTTTAGTGCCTCAACAACCACATAGAGTGCAGAGTACTACATTCTAATTACCTCAGCATATGTCATATCATTCCCTTTAATATAATGATGGTAGGACACCACCACTGACATTGGACATAAGACCCTCATTTGCAAATTACTAATTTAATCCTTCTGGACATGTATTCTTATAACTCTACATTCATTGATTCTCTCTATCATTTATTGCAGTGTGTCTATATATAGCAGGTTCATCCTCTATTGAAAGAGATAGTTTATCTACTCGATAAGCCAACAGAGAGACATCTTCAGAAGAAGAAGTACACGATTCAAGAGATTTGAATATTGAATAAAACTGATCAATATAATCTACATATTGAGTAACTAGCCCATTTCCCATGGATATCCCTCCCTGCAAATACTAAACACATCCCAAGACAAGATTTACTCCTCCATTCAATCTAGACAGTTAATACGAAGTCGATCCATCTACAAAATACTCAAACTTTTTCTCATTCATCATATATTTAGTATTCTTATTAGCTACTCTAATATTAGCCATCATTCCAATCCCACTACCTGTTCCTACTATATTACCATCTATATAAGATACTGTAGTATTATGCTTACCTAATTCATAGTATACATAAGCTGCTCTGTATGATTCATCTGCTAAGGGGTATAATTTATATGGATAGAAAGTATGTGTTGGATAGTCGTAGAAGGATTTAAGATTGCTACCTGCTGAGAATGATAGGTCTTTTATTCCTCTGAATAGGACTACTTCGATGGATTTATTTTAGTATGTTTATCTAATGCATGAGAGTGATTCTATAGAGAGGGAGGATTGTATTAATATATTCATAGTCTCTTAGTCTTATAAGTTGTTTAGAGGGTTATTTGTAAGTGATAGCTCCTTTAGATAGACGGGTAGTGTTGATATCGATAGGTGTATTCCCCTTAGCTATCTATCTCAACATAATCACTTTATTGTGTATCTCCATTTATAACAATCTTTAAAAGTAGAATTTAGAATGTTTTAACTCCTATTTCTCCTTCTCCCCCTTGTCCACTAGCTAGGTTGCATATAATACCTCCTCGTACCAGTTCCAGACTCCTGAATCCCCCTAAAGATCTCGATCCCAGCACTCCCTCCATCTCCCCCCATTCCCATTTCCAACAACACATGACTATCTTCTACTCCTCCATCCTCCTAATAATAAACAATGAGAGTGCTCCCATGACCATTGGCCACACCATCTTCTCATCCATAGTTCTTATCATAGGTGCCATAGTCACTGCCTTCATCTTTGGTAACATAGCAGCTGTAATGTAGAGTATTAATAAGAAAGACACTCACTTCCTTGAATAGATTGATATGGTGTAGAGAACAATGAAGACGATTAAGTTGCATGAGGATATGTAAGATGAAGTGATTAAGTATTTGTTGTATAGTAGAGGCTAGATGTGGAGTAGGGTTTAGGTAAGGTGTTGGAGTTGATTTCTCTGAGGCTTAAGGGGAAGATGATTTATCATTTGGATAAGAAGGTGATATCGAAGATTGATATATTTAGTGAGGGGAAGGATAGTGAGATTTAGGAGAGTGCATCGTTTGAAGACGGGGTTGTATTTGGATGGGGATGGGATAGAGCGATTTACTCGAGGTTAGCAATTAATTTGGGGTTTTGGGTATTCAGACCAGGAGAAAGTGGAGAAATGATGTTCTTTATATCAAGTGGACAAGTAAAAGTCATGGGAATGAACAAAGTTCTCGGAGTAGGATAATACTTTGGAGAAGTAGCTCTCTTAACTCAAGAGAATAGCCATATGAGTAAGCAAAGGAGTGAGCACTCAAAGTTACTTAACAAGAGAAGTGGTTCGAATAATTTAAATGGAGCTATATACTTCATGAGAGGTCCGTCATCTAAATTAACTTCACATAATCTTCTGTAATCTCATCTTCCTCAATTAAGTCATCAAGTGGTAGTCCAATAATAAAACCTCAACGGACAGAGATGCCCATATATCAATCATTGTTGATTATCCAACATGAATGGGGCATCTCTAATATCCTGATGGGTTCGACCA
>JAGYYO010000157.1:0-13020 GCA_021441625.1 Diophrys sp. 3 WChen-2021
AGAGTATAAATTTTACTAATCTATACGATTTAAGACCTATAGTTAATTAAATTCATTAATCAATTATCAGGACAAGTGTGCCTTCGACCATCAGAGAACTCAAGAGGCAATTGTTGGAGTAAAAGAGATCCAAGATTGGCAGAGTGATGGATTATGACTATAAGCTGTAGATAGTCAACGAGATGATGCAGCCCCTTCCCCAAGATATGACATTTGCTGAGGCAGACAAGAAGTACACTCTCAAGTTCATGATCTGCCCAAAGGCATCGGCCATGAAGACTAAAGAAGAGAAGAAAGAATGAAACTGAGTCAATTGATAGTGATTTAACTTAATAACTAATTATATTTACTTGAATAACCTCGCAGTCTTTCATTTCTCATAGATAGGCTTGATGAGAAGCTAACCTATGACTTAGAGAGTAATAGAATTCTGCTGTTAGATCACCATGCAGAAATTGCCTTATGAGAGCTCTAAGTGATCCCTCTAGTTTTGTTTATCAGAACTAATGGAAAAGAGTTCTATTCATACATCTGATATATTTTGGATGCTTTCATCTGGGATCTTCCTACAAGGTCTTTGCTTGCACATTTAAACTTTCCCAGCCATCATGCCAGATTAGCTCTTGCCTTATCACTATTCTTCATTGCTCTTCGAACTATGTCTTTGATCCAATTCAATGATGATGAACCTCTGAAGTTATTACCTAGATACAACAAGAGCCATCTCAATTGAATGATTTATATCAAACCCCAAGCATGTCTTTGTTGCTACGTAAAGAAAAGAAAAGGGTGCACCAAAAGAAATTGGGGATCTCAGAATTAGAGCCTCAAAAATGGAGAGCCAGAAGAACTTGTCATGACCATGACACGGTCTGAATTAGGGGGTCAATGGGAGAACTTGATTAGGACATATGATAACCCATGTCCTTGGAGGACATCCTTTAAGGATATCCTCAGAGCAACTAAATCGATTATATCTCAGCAAGCAGATGTCGCACCGAGAAACCACCGAAAAGTAAAAGGAGCTCCTTGGAAAGACTGAGATATTTTCTTCTTGCAAGAATCAGCTAAAGTCTCTCATAAAAGAAATATTCAGCATTTATTGATCAATGATTAATCAATACTGAAAAAATGGTATAACAGTGGATTGCTGACGGAAAGTATGATCATAAGTCTCTAAGCAACCCACATCAAGGGTGATTAATCATTTAATGATGGACTTAATTCCAGTAGACTGACCAGTCAGACACCATGATGATTTTTAGAGACAGTGAAGGTTTGCATCACACTTCTAGAGACTACTATACTTCCATCATTGGGTAAGAGTCCTAAGTCAAAACCATCAATGTCTGCTCTCTCATCCTACGAGTTTCAAGTGTACTAGTGGCTAATGATAACTCCGAATGGAGCTTAAACCCCACTAACATACTCTGGAACTCGATATCATATATTTTTTTAGACTAGTAGCAATAGTTAGAAGGGGCATAGAGATTGGAATAGAGCCAGTCGTAAGAGAGAACATCAGAAATCTTTATGTTTCCCCTCTCATGCCATCCTACTCACCATCTTCAGTCATAAACAAGGTCTACCTAAGCTCTTTTAACTTTCGGGAGGAAGTAGACAGTAGACCTCTCTCCCAGACTTACAGTCTATAATTAGGATCTCATCATCTAATAATTCGGCAATCTAACCAGGCAATATCCTAATCCCTCTCCCCCTTCCTAACTGGGAGTGGAACAGATTCTGTATCAGAGAGGGAGGAATGCTACTTATTAGAACATTGAGCTAAATCTGAAATGGACAACATCTTGAGAACTAATTGAAGCATATATATCATTCTATGAGAATCTTCAAAGACGTCAAATTTATCCACAAAGAATTAGCTATGGAAGTGACAGAGGGAATCCTAAATACTCTTCACTATCACAGAGGCATCGGAGAGAGAGACATGAACTCAATCCTCGGACCTGCGATAGCCATCGCTACTGAGAAACTGTTCCTCAATAGACTGCAAACCAGAGGTTCAGCTATCTTCCCATCAATAACACTAAAATACTAATACACTTACGAACACATCTATAGTTCCTCATCAAAGTTAATCCGAAGACAGGAACAATCACTAGACCTCTATAATAGGCTCGAAACCTACAAGAACTCAAGATTATAAAGTTGGCACCAATAGCGACGATAGACAGATACACCATAAAAAGGAAAACGAGCATACAGAATCTCTAAGGCATGCACCAGCCAGTAGATGCTTGATAGGTAGAGGAGAAAGGGGATCCTTACGAGGAGAGCATATCAGATTAAGTTGGGAGTATTATTTTTAAGAAGATGAAGGACTCAGATTAAATCCCACTTCGACTCATCACACCCAAGTATCTAATCCAATATCATCAGCGCCAGAGAGAACTAGAGAAACATGAAAGGCTGAAGTAGAACACTTTACAAGCTCATACCAGAATCCAGTAGCCGGAGTCGAAGCCAGATGAGATCCCAAGCTTCTCCATAGAAGGAACAATACCATGATTGCATGAATATCTCACCCTTCCTGCTCTAATGAAATTTGAAAACCAGATGAGACGTACATTCCAAAAGATGAGGCAGACAACCCAGTGACAGCTGACTAATAGTCAAAGAGTAATCCTACCATCATTTAACAGGAGGCTATAATATAGGATGTTTGACCAGCAGGAGTCTTGGAGATCTATCCAGATGACTACATTGAGATTGGCACGAAGATGGACCCTCAAGGCTAAGTCATCAAGAGCATGTCAAGGGAAGTTCAAAGAGAAAGAGGAACATCAAGCTAAACAGTAAGAAAATGAGAAGTCAAGGATCAGCAGAGAGGAAACTCATGAACTAACTACTGTGGATTTTGTGGAGATTTATATTATAGTGAGAGAATTGAAGGAGTCTTGGGTAGGGAGGTTAAAAGGATGTAGAGATTAGGATGTAAATCAAAGAGATTCATAATAAACCCCATAACACTGGATCAGATTGACAGTAAAGTCAATTAAATCAATTGATCATAGAAACTCTTTTATAAATTAATGAAATCTCTAATTTGTCATACTAAAGTCAATTAATTAAGAGTAAGTTTCCCAAAGGTTTTTGAATTAAATATAATAAAGAGACGAGAATGAGGATTAAAAGTGAGTCATCCTTTGAATTTATTTATTTTTAAAATATGGCAATTCCTCTAAGCTAAAAGATGAAGTATAATGGCTTCACTCAACAATTGAAATTCTCTTAGCAAAAAGAAGAGAGAATTTGCAACTTCTAAGACTGGGACACAGGGAAAAACTATCGCACACAAGAGAAAACTCCTAGAGAATCCTTTTGCTGGGCAAAGGGATTATCATGCTGGTCAAAAGAATTTCTTCTTGGTTCTGCTAAGGGAAATTTAAAATAAGAATTCTCTGAGGGTTTCGGAAGTGGTCTCACAGGCCTCCCCTGAACAGTCCGACATTGAAGAGGAAACAAAACACCTAAAAACTTGATTTATACCACTTTAATTAATTAACTCTCAAAATGGTAAGTATTAAAAATCTAACTATAATAAAAACTCCTCCCTTCCTGCCTCCTGTCAGTCTATGTCTCCTCCAAAGTATCGGGAGATAATAATTGGGTGGTGAGAAGGATGGGATCGAGGATGTACTTGTTTAATTTTGAGGGGGGTGCCTATGCCTTTAGTGGTCACAGAAGTAATCTCAATCTAGAATTTTAAAGTCCTTCTTAGATAGTGCGTCTAGATAAGTACAAATCGAACTCTCTTTTGAATAAGTTAAATATATTTAGAAATTATCAAAAGTACATCTTTAATCAATTAGCAATGCATTAAAGTCTCATTCACTGTCCAGTCTCATGGTAAGGTTATAGTTTATGACTACCCATATATAGTGGAGCCACTTTATGAATAGTCAAAAGTGTTACATGAAGGTTGCAACTTCGTTGGCTGAACAGCTTAGGTATTGGGATTGTCAGGTTACTCCTAAAGCCACATCTTAGACTCTTGGAAGGACTGCTTTTCCAACTTTGGAGCATATGGTGTTTTCTGTGTAATTATTAGAGTGGAAAGTATCGTTATCAGGTTGGTTCTAGTATTTAATGATCCTTATCCATTCAATGACATAGATGTACACCTGGACATCGTCAATTGACATTAATTAAGATTCCAACCCAAGCCAAATTATAATTTCCCGCTATTTCTCTCTCTCCACCTTCTCAACTATAGAATACGTATACTTCGCCATTGAACTCATCTCTGTCATCCAAGTCATTTCCCTCAGTCTCATTCTTCTCTTCCATTCTCTTTCCCTGACCCCCCTTCCATAAAATAATATCTCCCCCTCCTCAAACTCCAATTAAGTGAAATAAAAGAACCCTTCCCACCCCAGCAAAGAAGACAGCCTTACCTCACTCATCTCCCGCAACTGCCACTCCCCCGCTCTCCCCAGACCCCTTGATCACTCATATCTCTCATCCCTTCTAAATATTCAAATACAATTCCATTATTCATCCCTAGACAGTTCTAACACAATAGATAGTTTAATCTATGCTCCAGATGACGATGTACCTGATATGTACTTCATCATATCAGGTGAGGTACACATGGGATACACACTGCTTACTTCTAATAAGAACACTAAGAATATAAGATTAGCTAATAGTCTGGGGAGAAACACTTTATATGGGAGTAGTATATGGGGGAAGATGAGAGAGAAGGAACGGAGGATGAAGGGAAGGCTACGAATTAGAAAATTATTAATGGGTTTGTTAGGTCAATGGAGAGAGAGAGGGAGGGAGGAGAGGAGGAGAGATGGGAGGGGAGGGAAATGGGATTAGATATTAATAAATGGGATTTTAATATTGAGAAGGTGCTGGATTAATTGGATTTAAAGAAATCAATAGGCGATGGAGTTACTAATGAGATAGATACATACTTCTTCTTCTTAGAGGTCACATACTTAAATCTTGTTATTGTTGATAGCCATATGGATATGTAATCATTCAAATAGAACACATTCTCTATTAATATAGACAATAAATAAGGAAATGGCTTTCATTAGGACTTCTTCGCGATAAGTATTAATATGGTACCTGAGGGAGATATAAATGTGAGAATTAGCAGTGCATAGTTCAACATGGTTCACAGAGGGTTCTACCTTTAATAAATATACTCCCCAACTCTTAATATCCACTCTAAAGAAGGAAGATTTTACTCTTCTTTCTGGAGTCTCTCCCTTGACACCACTTATTTCTCTCTTATCCTCCCTTCTGCCCTTGCATTTATCAGAAACAGAAGATTTGAGAATGAGAGACTTTGAAATACTCTGGCTCTTCTACTAAATAAGCCTCTTCTCCTTCTCAAAGAAGACCTCTCCATCCCAGTCCTTAAACCCCCTCTCACTAATTGTCAACCTGACTCAATATACCTTCAAGATTATTAAACGAATCCATAGTCATATTCTCCCACTTCTTCAAAACCCCATCCCTCTCCATTCTAAAATCAAATTTCCCCTCATCACACTAACCTGTCTCCTCCGAAAGACCTCTCCCTACTTAAAACGTCCCCCCTTCAACCCCAAGGTCCCCCATGAACATTAAAGACGCTCTCTCCACCATAACCATATCGATTATCTTAACAATAGACCCCTTCAACTACCAATCGATCTCTCTCCCTGAACCCCCCAGCAACACTACTCTCTCTAACACATCCCTTGACTATTCTTATTCATATCCAGTTGTTTGTCCTAAGTGAACTGTACTTGTAGTATCTGTTGTGCCATCATGGTAATGTCCACCAGAGTCAAGAAGATAGACATCTTTATTATTGATGGTGGATGGTCCTTCTTCAGGGGATTGGAGTGAATGATAGTTCCATTAGGTCCGATGGTGTCGAATGAAAGGTCAGATAAATCTACTTATTTTGAATCGTTTAAGTTTATGTGATCCATCATGCTTAGTGATATCAGTTCTGGTCCTATCATTGTGAAGATAGTTCTCTGGTTATGCTTATAATTACAGCTGTTCTGTTGATGATTTGGTGGTTGTTTGTGGGATCTACTACTTCTTTTGTCTTGCATGATTTTATTATTTCAACTGGTAATGGGACTATTATAGTCTCTCTGTCCACAATGGTGGAGAAGCAGTTGAATGAGATATCTTTTTTGGGGGAGGTTGAGGATCTGGGGTTTAGAGAAGTTATTGAGGCGAGGTTTGAATGAGTGGGTTTGTTGATTTTAGTGGAGCTTTGTTGAAGGTAATGGAGAGCGAGAATATTCAGTCTAAGTAATAGAAGAAGGAGAGGATTGATTCTTTCAAGGTAAATAGCTAGGAAATAGATTAATTATCGAATCCCATTTTATCTCTCTCTGATAGATTCAACCCAAAAGCAAGTTCTTATCCTCACTCTCCTCAAGTTCACTCTCAACATCAACCAGTACCTGTATTCAATGTAGACATAGTCAGAGATCATTATACCAATACATATTCTATATGATCCTCCTAACCCTGAGATAACCTCTACCCATCCATCTTGAGCAGCAATATCTATCCATTTATGAGTATCATTGTAATATATAATATGTCATTACATTATTCTCTTGTATTAGTTCTCTTAGATTAGCATGTTTCCCTGTTATATCTTATTATATTAATTATTAATCAAGTGTTGTTAATTTAAAGACTATTTCTTAGGTGTAACTAATAACTAGTCAGTATAGCTATTGCTATTACCTTTACATAATACTAAGTCAGTTTGTAAGCATTCTCTTTTTTAAATATATCTATATTGAGTGTGATTCTAAAGTATGTGTGAGTACTTTGGTGTATTCTTCTTGTTTTGAGTTTAAAATTGTTAAGAATTGGTTATCTCTGAGTCTAGATAGTCTTATTTTGTTTTATGTCTTTAAACTCTTGTGTATTTTATTCATTTCTTTGTGTTGGAGATGATCTGTAAGCATGACAGTGGGTTCTTATTTAAGAATTTTAACCATCTTTCAATTGGATTAGGTAATTTTCTTTATATTCATGTTCTTCTCCCATCAGCTAGACTATTATATTTGTAATCTGTTACAATCCCATCCAAATATTCTATTAAATAAACAATTCTCTCTTAATTACTTTAAATGTTTGTTAATATCTCTTCCATTCAACACTACTCTAGTAAATAGATATCATTTATTGTCAGCTCTACCTAAATGCAATTATTAATTAATTAAATCTATATTTAATTCTCAATGGAATATATAAATTCCATAAATAAGACCCTGACCTTTCAAATAAGACATCTTTGAACATCTGAACTGCCTTCTCACATCATTAAGATACAAATAAGACCTAAGCTTAAACATTGTTCAATATATCCCGTACCACTGTAAACAGATAGACATAGGACGCCGCATAAAGAGATGCTTAAGCAGGGAGTCATTTAAGTGTTTGTATGAATGAGGATACAATGCAGATGTTTAATTGTTAATATTCAGAACAGAGGGTAAGAGGGAAAGGACTGAGCTACTGGATCTCTTTAAACTCCTACTGAGGATTATGGGATGATCATTCGTGGTATTAACTATGTATATGCCTTAGAGGCTGAGAATACAAGTATTAATAACTGGATGGCTCTTGAGTTACGAGTTTAGTATTTAGAGTAATTCAGATAGAAATAAATCCATAACTTTGACTATCTGAGAATCTTGCATATTTCTCTTTTAAATCCTCTTGCCATCGATGCTAAGACAGATCCTCCTCTTTCTCAATCTGAATAAGCTCCTCTCCATAACCCTCTCCAACTCCCTCTGCTCCCCCATCCCCCACCTTAACTCCCTCTTCCTCCCCTGTCGATTCCCCCTCTGACATCCCCCCTATCCCATTTCTCTCTTCATCATTCGTATTCTCCTCTTCCCTGCCCTCTCTAATCATAACACAATCCTCACCACTACATATAATATGAACTCAATGATCACCATTCCAGTACAGATGAATACGATGCATGTATAGAAAGGGAGATATATTCATATAGTCAATGGAGTGTTCTTTATCAGCAGATGCATGTGAATCTACATTAAGATTAGTCTATGGATAGTCAATACGAGTAGGAGAATGGTAAGTGTTTATTATAAGGTATTCGGAGAAAGGGAAGACAAGGAAGGATGAGATGTTTAGATGGGTCTATTAATTAGCTTATTGAGTGGAAGTGGGGGGTAGGGAAATGTATTAAGAATACGTATTTGTTAATGGGAATGATGAGAGCGAAGAGAATTAGGATGTGGGAAGGGTTGAGAGGGGAGGTGAATGATGTTGGAGATGGGATTACGGAAGGTATTATGGTGGAAGGAGAGGTTTATGCGGGGAAATCAAGAGGGGCGAACTATGTTTAGACTGGGTTAGGGATGCAGTACATGGACTTGGATTGAAATAATCAGTTACCTACTAATAATAAGTGCACTACTGGCGTGTAGTTCATCTGTATCTTCTTTAAACTAACTGACAAATATTCCTATGCTTCTTGAGCCACTTAATTAGCCTCGATGCCCTCGTAGAGCCCGTGTATTGTATTAAATGGGGGTATTCACTTTTGCAGACTTCCAGACCAATGGATATAGTCTTCGCTCGCCATGATTCATATATTTATTTAGAATAAGATATGCATCTCACTGAAAGTATCATAGCTTGTTCGTTAGATCAGATGCTGTAGAATGTGTAAAGTTTAGAGTGTTTCATTTGCCTTCAGATAATACAGAGGCTTCTTTCATATATAAATTAAAAGTCAACCCATGGTAATTCAAGTTCTAATAACATAAACAAATACGTCTCCTATAATCAAAGATTGGATTGATTGCTAATTAAGGTAGATAATAGGTCTAAATCGAATAAAAGACATCACAGAATCTAAATATTAATTTGGTCTTAAATCCCCTTCTCCTTCTCTTAAATAATTTCTATCCAATACTCATCTAACTCCAGTAACAATATATCCCCTGCCTCTTCTCCCTCGCCTTCCACTATTCAACCCCACTCTCCTTTCTTCCCCCACTGAATCAATACGAATCAATAGTATAATTTCTTCTCCCTTCCCTCCTCTTTCCACTCCCATTGCTGCTTTCTTTCCTATATTCTTATTCCCTAATGCTTACTTCTCTACTAATGCTACATCTCTGCATGGATCTATTACTCCAGATCTATATTCATTACATAACTCATTAGCTTCATCTTTAAATTGAATATTGATATTTTAATACTCTTAGTATTGATATTTCCTTGATGTTAAGTGTTTTGGATAGTTGTTAATTGAAGAGAGAGGCGATGAATATGGAATGGTTTAATCGTTTACGTTGTAGTTAGAGTTAATGAGTCGCTTTGAAGAGGGATATTGGTGGTGATGGGATTTAATTCATAAATTGTGTAGATTTATGGCATGGAGGGTGATCGGGTAGTGAGAGAGGTTGAGGGAGTGAATTATTTTGAACATGCATTGGAGATAAAGTCTTTTATTTTAAAGGAGACTTTGTTTCTTCTCTCAATTAAACTAGTTAATCTGCTTTTAATTGAAACTATTTAATAATGTTGAAATATGAGCATTCATTCTCAGTTTGCGGATAAGATTATTTTATAAATATTTTTATAAGTGTGATGAATCATTTAAGTTTAGTCAGATTAACTCTGAAAAAAGATTATCCCCCTTCAGGATCTATTTCGGTCCTTTAAATACAAGGGGTTATTAATTTCTTGATTAAACTCTCTCTTGCAAGTCCTTAACGAGAGCTGTTCAAGAAAAATATCATCTCTTGAATCTGTCTATGTCTCGAGCCCTCTGAATCGAACTGAGTCCTTCTAACTCTTATCAAATTAAGTCTCAGAATGATATATTAGCACTTACTTTTAATCATCGTTCTGGTTTAGGATCAGCTATGCATTATTCAAATTGTATGTGTATGAGAGACTATCTACTTGGAAGAGATCATCAAGGACTCACTCTAACCGGTCTTAAAAAGAACTTACACCCTTGTGCTGATACTACAATCTCAGCACGCTCACAGCCTCTTTGTTAAACAATAAATGCAATATAAAAAATTTAGGAATCTGGAGGCATTACTTCTCCTTGGTTCTTTGGAACATTTCGGAGTGTTCCTTGAGACTTACTTCTGACTTATTTAATAGAGACAGCATGTTATATATTAGCACTTATCAGCTGGCTTAAAGAGTTTTCTTAGAAGAATTGAGATTCTGGGAAAGTTTGCTTTACTTTGACATTTAAAAAAAAATGCTTGCTACCTACTTTCTTATCAATCGGATCTCAAGATACCCATGAAACCCTCTAGGCAGTCTGCAACAAGATAAGTCAGCGTAAAGTGATTAGATTGATTGATATTTATATTGAAATCGAATTTAATTCTACATGTTATCATCCTGAGAAAGGCAAAGAGGAATTCCTCTATCCATGTTTTGTGGGAGGAGTGCAGCCTTGGGCAAGAGCCTTAGAAGACTATGCTACATGAGGAGATTGGTCTTTGTCTATCAGATTCTATCTGCTAGGACTTTTCTGACAGATTTTATCTCACCCTTGTTTTTACAGAATCAGATTCGATCCTGAAGGGGGATAATCCTAAGCAGAGTTTATCTGCCAATGTTAAATGATTCATCACCCTTTGGAGTGATCTGAACCTTAATGGTTTCTTTAATTCTTAAACTCCAAGATCTTTTGTTTCTTTAGGACAATCTTCTGTATGTTTAACTTCGAACAAAAAGTTAACTCTCACACAATAACCTTATTAAAATCAAATGATGAGATTAAGAATCAAATATAAAATTGAAAAAAATGCTTAGAATCAAGGTACAATTAAGATGAATTAAGGTAAGGAGACTGACAGTGAGATAGACAGTGACAGAGGTAAACAATATATTAGAAAAGCAAATGAGGTCAGCAATAATAAATGTCATTAATCAATGACGTATGTTCGCCGCTCTTATATGAACTCTAGTCATTCTAGACTTTATTATTCCCAACTTCTTATCCAGTAATATTATCTTCACCCTTCCCTGCTCTTGACACTCTTGAGTCGCCAAACACTCTCATCTGAGTGTTCTTCCTATAAAGTTTTTTTAAAATTTCTACGTGGTCGAACTTGAACATGTTTCCATTCACCCAGAAGATAATCAAATGATGAATTTAATCCACCTGAAGATTCATTAAATATTTGGTAAACAATTGAAGGATATGAAGAATGTGATGATGGAAACACTATTGAAAAGACATCTTTAATATCTCAAACATCATCATCAAATGAAGTCATCGAAAAAAAGTGATGTCGACACCAAGGATGCCCTACTCATGAGCTTTGTCTGATTCTGACTCATGTAAAATGTATAAGCCAGAAGTGAATGCAGCTGATACTGAATCAGTGAATGAGCCAGCAATAGAGGGGAGTACATGGATACTCACTTAATGGAGTGAATGAGACAGGATAAGCGAAGATTAGGAATTCAAAGAAGATTTAATAATAGTCTCAATCTCTGGTGTGAGACTTATTGATGGGAAACGGAGAAAAGTTTCACGAGGGGGACGATGGAGTCTAATGGAAGCTCACTGAGAGAACGCCAGGGGCTGCTTACTATAGATGCCCAGATGAGAGATGAGAGCTGTGAGGCTAAGGGCTATAAGGCTAACAGAAACTGCATCTTTAAGATCTCGAAATGTCACAGCAAGGGATGCTCAGTGGCTGAAGACTAAGACTCATTGTGCTCAGACATGGACTGCAAGAGCCATGAGTCTAAATCAACTCAATCAACCCTTCTCAAGACCCATCCTAAGAAAGAACCAGCCATTGAACTCATGGAAATTAAGATAAGGCTTTACCCTGACACTGAATTCTTGCACCTTGCCCTAGCAATCCCTCTTGATGCGACGATCCTTCATGTGCTTTGTGAGATCCAAGAGAAGGGCAGGTAGATGCTTAAGATGAACACCCATTACAAGTACCAGTTGAGAGCTGGTCAGATGGAGGCTTTGGGATGCCCCATTGAATGAATGTGTGGACTGCTCTGAGAGAGAAGGGACTAAAGTTTGAGGTTGTGCCTCATTACTCTGCCATTCATTATAGACTCAACCAAGAAGAAGAGGAATCAGACAAAGAAGAAGAAGAATGAAACACTTAATCTTAACATCAATTAACTTTTAATTCTCTCCACAAGCTTTTCTCGATTAGTTAAATCGTTGACGTCTAAGAAATTAGGGTTCTTAATTATTGAAGGCCATTAGCTTCATTTTACCATAAGTTAGCTTAATTAATTGAGGTGATCAACCAAATGGGCAGCTCGAAATTCGAGCTCATCAATTTGGGGAAGGACCTCAACCAAAACATACCTAATTAAGCTGAAAATTGGCCAATCTCTTCCTCTGTTTATGCAAAAGTTCCAAAAATTTTGTTTTCTTATAGGGATAAAGTTGTGATAAAGTGTGGCACACTTTGGGAGGAAGACTTAGACGAGCAAGGAAGCAAGGATGATAAGATTCATTTAAGGAAAAGTTTGAGGAAGGGACATGCTGAGACGGTTGACGAGAGTGTATTCGTCGCGGGTTATTGGCTGCGGCCAACTTTCCATGACCCTACCTGACTCATACTTAGTGGGAGCTAATAAGTGATGCCGTAAGCTTTCCTCCCCTTATTAATTCTAATTAAATAATTATGCTCGCAACGAGTTAAACTATAACTGCTATATGCATGTTATAATCTCTGTTCCTTGAAAAGGATCTATTGCTAGGTAAGGTCAGTGAGAATTTCATTCTTCTTCGCTTTGATTATTCTCCGTCGCAGCTTAGCCGTGAAGGAAATGTCAGAATAGTATTCTTGCTCCTCAATCTCAATATTATACTTCACAGTGGGAGCATCATGAAAAAACAAAAAATTAAAAAGAAGAGATCTTTTGGATTCTTTAATTTAAATTCGTTTAATTATGTGTGTTTAATGGCGGTCTTTTGACCGCCTACACATGGAATTTATGCTAAGAATCCTCTTC
>JAGYYO010000158.1:0-13017 GCA_021441625.1 Diophrys sp. 3 WChen-2021
ATGGTTCCCTAAATTAAATTTATATCTTTTGATTCGATGGAACCCACTGTCAAATCCTGAAAAAAATTGATTGTCGTAGTAAATATGCAATGAAAAGACAGAAACAATTAAATAATCTAGTTAATAATGGATTTAAAGAGATCTCTTTTTTCAATTCTCTCTTTTCTCTTTTTTATCTAGAAAGAGGAGCTCTTTTATCTCTTCTCTTTCCAAGCTATCTTAGCATGGCTCACATTCATTCTTGCTTTCGAGCATCCCTCCTCGGGGTCAATCAGAGGTTCCATCTCTTGTCTTGGTCATTTAAAGATGAAATGCACACCATAGAAGCGGCCATTGCAAAAAGATTGTACTCAGTGACCTTTGATGGATCATGAAGACTGTACTCCACTTCAATGTTATCATGCTAGGCCATATCAGATCAAATGGCTTATTAGAGTTGTTGAGAAGGTCTTCAAGTCTCCATCTGGATGGGTCCTCTCTTCAGAGAGAATTCTTCTGTTAATTAGAGACATTCTCAGGAGATTTGCATTCGTCGAGAGCTCTCTTCTCTTTTTAAGGACATCTTTTTAGCCAGTTGGCTCCTCTTTTTAGAGCATTTTGTCCCTTTAAAGAGGAGCTCTTTCCCTCCATGGAGCCACTATTTATCTTCAATAAGATTCGCATCTCATGAAGCTCTCAGATCCTGACAAACAAGAGATGTGGTACCTCTATTGATGTCGGAAGGAGTTATAGATCATCTCAAAGTCCCATCTCCGACTCTGCATCTTCCCTCAGAGCAGAAGGAACCTCCATGATGCTGTTGAGTAGGAGCTTCATCCTTCGCTTCATTTAGGGGAGAGTTCGCTCTTTTTAATCCCATCTTCTTATTTATTGATTAAAGAGAGAACATAGTATATTGATTAGGGTCTCAGACTGAAAAATTTACGTTATAATCTAATGAAAAATCAAATGTATAATCTATATCATCTAGACATGTGATGACACTATTACGTAAATTAGGCATTAATGCATAGTTGATTCTTTAATTAAATATGAATTAACTGCCAGGAGAAGAATAAAGAGTAAGTTACTGATATGATCTCTAAGAAGAAGATTGTTAATGATGAGTAGTCTGATAAGATCATACCTGGATATATGCATTTCCTAACTCTCCTTAATTACGCTTATATGATAATAAGGAAGTTGGCAATTATGTCTCAACTCCCTACATGTTAAGGTTGGACTACACAATAGGTTCTGCTACATGCTAGGGTCGGATGGGGTTAACAGTCGAGACTAAAGCTCAATTGTTATTGATTCGTGGACGATGGGCTAGACTCTGAAGTTTATGATTCTAATTTTGGGACTAATTCTAGAAGACACAATTGAACATATTTATATGAAACCAGTTAAAGAATCAATCAAGCTATAAGCTCCATGTTCGAATCTCCTTCAAAAGCACTTAGTAGTATACAAAAACTTTAAAGAAAGACAGCGTGGGATTCATAGATAGATAGAATGCATAGTTTCTAACGTGTTAACCTGTAAGATCTAAATCAAATATTCTAACTATTCCTTCTATTATAAATGATGATGATGATTATGGAGTCTATGGATAGAAATTAATTTAAGGAACTTGTATGCAACCTTGAGCGTCCAGTTTTTGTTTACTAAGTGGACTTCATTAGACCTGGGCGAGTTGTTCCTCTCATTGTTTCTTCCTTTGGAACCATGATTAAAAAGGGAGAGATTGGTGCAGTTCACTTCAAGTCTAACTCCATCAATCTTTATCAAAACCTTTTAGCTATAGCAGTCAGTCAGATAGAAGACAAGTAAAAACCCATTTAATGATATTTCAGGTTTTTCATCTCTGTAAGTCAACTTCTCCTTTATACAAAAAATCTTATTTATATCTTTCTTCATATCGTTGAACTCACTTTACTTCCATTTAAGTTTATTTTTCTATGATAAATAAAGTACAATGGTAGCTCTTGAAAATAAATTATTAGGTTCTTTATTCATACTACTGGTGATGGGCTTGGGTGAGTAAAAATTTAAAAATTAGCTTAAGATTAGCACTTCCTCTAAGTCTTCTTAATCAGCTCATTTGGGTCTTTAGCTTCAAGAGCATTCTTAGTATGTTCTTGATCAGCATCAAGTCTACGTTCTCTGCAAGCAGCTATTGCTACATCATTCTGAATTAATCTTATTAATTCCTGTCAAAATAAGATTAATTCAAACTCTTTCCAATATCAATTTATGTCTTTCACTCATTTCTTCTTTGTCTCCCCTCCTAAGAGTCTCAGGCCCACTTTGAGGTGATCTCGAGGATGAAATCTAAGTCGCAATCTTGACTTTTCAGGTTCAGTGAACATGATAAATAAATTCTAATTTAATAATTAAAATTGAATTTAAAAACGTAAATAAGAATAATCTTAATTAATTTTTTTGAATAGAAGTTTTGAAGGTTAATTAGCCATAAGCAGCCATGCCATTATTAACTATTACTTACTAATTAATAGGAACGAAGCTAACTAGATCCCACATAAGGATGGAAGTTGTAGAGTCATAGTCATAATCTAATACAAGATATAAAAGATCTCCATCTCGTTTCATGTTTAGAATATCATAAGTCCCTCTTTTTTCATTGGCTGTAGTTAAATCATTTCTATCAAACTTAATTAATCTAAACGTATTATTCAATTAATCGACTTAGTCTGATCAGGTATGTATTGAAATAAAAGGGTTAATTTAAACAGCTGAGTTATAGGCAATTCACATGAACTTAAGAAGCTTTCTGCAGACTTTCCATTCCACTATACCATGAACTAAAAGCAGGGCTTCAGTGACAGAAAGGAGGTTAAATCTATCTAGGAGAGAGCCATTAATGGAATTTTGTTTCTAAGCATAAGAAACTAAATAGTAAGTAAGGTTTGGGGTTTTGGAGACAAGCAAACTGTTAGCTTCCTGCTATGGTTATTTTACATTTACAGTAGATGAATTGTGACTTCGAACATTCATAAAATAAGCGATAATAATCCAGAAATAATAGCAATTAAGTTATGGTTGAGATGCCCACTTATTATTCATTGTTGATTATCCAACATGAAGGGGCATCTCTCGATGACCAGGTGGGTTCGACTCAGTCGAGGTCGATGTATTTGTGACCTTGAAGTGCGTAACGGGTCCAACCTGGTAACACCCATGAGAAAGAACTGACATGCTAAAACCGGAATCGCCTGGCGGGCAAAACCAGGTCGTGCCCAAAACAAAAACCACAATTCCCCACGGGCCCAACCCAGTAGGAGTCTTGCAACAGTGGCATATGACTCCGGCTTAGAAGAAGACGAGAGGATGTTGATTAGGGTAATGATGTTAAAACAATTAAAAAGACATTTCTATGTTATAAATCAAAGAAGAAGAAGTTATGGTTTTAATTTATCGGAACTCTTATTTATATTCTTGTGCTTCATTTTTTCTATAGAAAGAGACTTTTTAAGCTTTTCTCTTTCTTCTCCATCTTGGTTTGATGCTCTTTCCCTTGTGTTTTACTTGACTCCTCAATTGCATCACTCTGGAGACCCAATCTTAAGCTCAGGTGGTTTAAAAGAAGAGGACCTCTCATAGAGTTAGCAAAGAGCAACTTAATGTTACCATTGGGAGTTCATTGACAATTTGGGAAGGGCCAGCTTCATCGATTTCGTGTTTATTTAAAAGATTACATTATTTATCAGATTGTTTGAGAAGATCTCCAAGTATTCAGATAGATGGGTCATAACTTAAGAGATAATACCTTTGGCAGTTTCGAGAAATGCTCTTGCAAAATTAGTCGTTTAGGAAGTCTTTTTCATTCTCTTTTAAGGATCTCTTCCCTAATTTGGTTCAATCAAAAAATCTGATCCAGGTTCGCTTTTTCGGCGAATAGCCTCTTGATTTAATTTGGGGAAATACGATGATAATCATATGTATTGTTAAGAGGAAGATCTATTGAGACTTCGCTTATTTTCCCGATAAGTTTCATTCTTGAAGCTCTCAGAAGAAGATGTCTCTAATGAGTGCTAAATTCTCTGTCTTATCTTCCCTGTTGAAGATACTTCACTGCACATCTAGTCTCCCTTAGACGACTCAAATCTTGTAATCTGAAAGTAATCTCGTGTTAGTTAAGCAGGGATTACATTCCGTCAACTGGTTGAAAGCACTTATTTGCTGAGTAACGATTTGAAGTTCTTGTCTTGCATCCTAATTCAAATTGGAACTTTTCTATTCAATTCGCGGTCTTTCCCTTCCTCTAACTTATTTAATATTTCTATCATTGTCTTTGTTTACTGTAATGTCAACACGTAATATATGCAACTCCGTTCAAGAGTTGAAACATTTGACGTAATTTCAAGAGTAATGAGATTATTATTGTATGTTGACAAGCGTATGACAAAGAAACTCAATGCCATAATCACATTATTAAATTCAATCTAATAAAGAATATTTAAGAGATTATATCATTTCATCAACACATTGAATAAGGTACTTTTACTCAACTTTCCTGGATGCTCTTAGCCTTCGGTACCTGCTTAAACCTTCGGGACTTTGCCTTCACCGCTGCCGATCCATTTCCAGACATTTCTTCCCTAATTTAATTAATTTGATCAGAGATTAAGATTTCCCCATCCTCTCTTCCTACGGAAAGTACGTTGTCAAATGCTTATGTTCTATATTTCCGAGCCAACCAGGCGGGGGAACCTGACTAGTAATAGCTTGGGGGTGCTTATGGTCTCCAGTGTCTAGAATCCTGAGATGTACGATACATGAACCTTACATCTCCCGGAACAAGCGAACTAAAGCTCTTGTTTCCACCCTGTGCCATTTTAAGGACTGGCAGCCAAGTCCTGGTGTGTTCCTCTACCTCCCTTCTAGCGAGGGTTTAAGGTAGAGGAGAGGTCAGGTCCCTCCCACTTGTCTTAAGTCGATTATTTATCTAATTGGTTTATGATAGTGTTTACTTTTATAATATGAGAAAGCTAAGAATATAGAATCAGTTGAATGCAATTCCATAAATGATTTAGCATATCTTCTTGTCAAATAGTTAGTAGAGGGATAAATGATTAAAATGTCCCATAGTACTAATAAGGTTTGTATTGCTAATTATCTCAATATATGTTGCTTCCAGTCCTCGGGTCAGAGAACAATAAAGTAATTCCCTTTTCAACGTCTTCAGCTGCATTATGAGTTATGTCTTAGATTGCTAGAAATAAACAGATAGTTTAATCATCAAAGACAAAAGGAAGGATATATCAGTCAAAACTACTAGGCATGAAACATATGTCATGGTTTTCAGAACAAACCCCTAAAAACAAGTCTGACTCGATACAAAATACCAATGATAAGCCTTAGAAATTCTGTAAGACACATCTGTTTTTATACATAAAAATCGAGAAGGAAATAACAAAATTTATATAAAATAAACCATACTAAATATTTTATAAAATTGAAAACTAGAGTTTAGTGGTTTCCGAATGTCCTGACCTGTGGATTAATTTCCATATTCCAACATTCCGATTGGACATCTCTGGACCTGAACAGTCTTTATCCTGGTAGAGGTTGGCTGTACTCTCACAACACTTAATTGACAGAGTCAATAATTAGAGCTGGTGTTTTCACAAGGTTTTTCACTAGCTCTACCGGAGTTATTCTAATGATAGGGGCTGTTGATCGACCTGATGTCTCTTGATCTCAGACAGGGATACAGAGGGAGACGAGAGAACGTCCCTCTATAGGAATACTGGAGGCAAGAAAACGAGGAAACAGACTGAGTAGTCGAACCGTGCAGGAAAAGATTAACCATAATCCTTTTCTTCTAATATTTGTCAATTTTGTTATTTCCTTCTCGATATTTATGTATAAAAACAGATGTGTCTTACAGAATTTCTAAGGCTTATCATTGGTATTTTGTATCGAGTCAGACTTGTTTTTAGGGGTTTGTTCTGAAAACCATGACATATGTTTCATGCCTAGTAGTTTTGACTCTGAAGACGTTGAAAGGGAATTACTTTATGTTCCTCAGGCCAGTCCTCGTATAGCAGATCAGTGAGTGTACCAATAAGACTCACTATTTTAACATCAGAATACGGTCTGATAGCTGAATTAATCTGATTGTAATTTGTTCTTCGCTTGTATTCAGGAATTGGAATGCCTCGCCAAATTATTATGATTATTTTCTAATGATCATTTAAAGTTGACTCTTTTATTATTTAAGATTAAAATTTAATAAGTTAACTTAATGTCCAAGATGCTTTATTATTCAAATCTTCGCAGTCTACTACTAAACTACTATGCTCTCTAAGTGAAGGATTTAGTTGATACATTTAATATAAAAAACCCCTGACGTGTTAAATAGGGATTGTATTAATCATTCTTTTATTATGCACTTTCTTTAAATATTCAAAATTCCTTTCATGGAATTTCTCTTATTTCTGATAGTTTTACATAAAGTAGAAGCTTCTTAATAGAGAAGTCATACATTCTCTCATAGAGACTTAGCCTGTAATCTCAGAGAGCTTAAGATTGTTCTAAATTCATTCCATCCTTCCATGCATGCACATTTTTCCTCCCCTATCGGTAAATTCTTAGTCTTTAAATAGTAAAGGTTAATGAGAATTTGTTTTTGTCGATGGGGGCAATTAATTACTAAACAAAATCCCTAAGGAATAGTATTAGTTGGATACTAAATTAAGTATTTAATTTAAAAATTAAAGTTAAACTCTAATTTAGGAAAGGATATCAAGAGAAGCTAAATTTTAACCTTTAGTGGTCAGTTTCTCTATTTTATCAAGTCAAACCTCCTTTGCGGCAATAAAGGTGGATGATCTTCCAGTCAGAAATGCCGAAGCATATTCAAGGGATAAAGTAACTGTTCGAAGTCAGATCCTCTGTGTGTTGGAAGCTTGAACTGCAAGCCTCTTCAAGGTTTTCTTCTTGGCCATGTCTTTGGAGCTGTCAGATTTAATTTCTTAGTGTCTTTTCTCTGTATTTGAGCATCTCTCGATTCTCAGAGTTCCCATCATTATTAAATTATTAAAGTTATATCCTAGTATTCTAAAGAATTCTCTTTTACTTATAAATTCTATACTTTTAGTTGGAATATTATATCCTATATGATGTGTGAATACTTCTGTATTGCTGAGTTAATGCATACTTATGGCATGTTCTGAGAAGGTCGACACAGTTGAAATACTTATTGCATCTAGTTCATTTACAGATCCATCTGTAACTCAATAGTCATTAATTGTCTGTTGAGTCGATGAAGAGGCACATTGATGAATGATAAAATCGTGGTTATGAGTCATTTAGCATTCAACGAGGAGATCGTTGGCCTCCCCTTCACCAGGAAATAATTTGAGATATAGATGCTGACAAATGTACCCCAATAACGGGGATAGGATCATAATCCACGTCAGACAGCTGAAGCGCCAGAATAAACCTCAGGTTTCCCCTCATGGCAACACAAGGCGAAGAAGAGAGTGCACCAAGCTCCAAAGGCTTGACACCAATGGCTCCAGGACATGATTAACATACATGTTAATTAATTACAATATCCCCTCAAAGACTAGACTAGGTCCATCTGTAGAATCAATGCTAACAACTGCAATATCATTATTAAAACCCACTTAGTTAAGTTTTCCCAGGCTGTAAACTGGCTCCCAAAGACAACACCAAGCAGTCGGAGGACCAGGTTCAGTCCTCAAACACTGCCTAAGACTACACTACATACTCTGAGTAGCCCCCTAACCCTCCCTGAACCTACAGACACCGCTGAACTCTGGTTAAAAGGTCCTGTCGAACCTGGGAAGACTTAAGAAGACTAGAAACAAAACATTAAATTTCTCAAATTGGATGTGGATGCTCTATGGCGTCATAATTAACTCCATTAGATAAATGAAAAATAATAATTAAGAAGATAAGAACCCCTCTTAGTTGATGGGTTGTGTAAATTTATGATTTATTAATTAATTATGATTTTTTACACTTCACAAGTGGTCTTGAGTATTTCTGCATCTCTAAGGATGTTCTATCAAACATTATTTATTAAACAATTTAATAATTGATAATGATGTTGGCTTTGGAGGGAAAATCCGAAGGCTAGGACTTTTTGTATCTGCCAGAATCGACTGTGAGTGTTCCGTTAGAAACCTAACCCTTCAAGTCGAAGTTCTTCAAACCCCAGAAGAGACTCACACTAAAGTCTATTTAATCCTTAGTTAAGAGAAATTCTATTAGGGATTAAAATGATTTTAAATATTTAACTTAATTGAAAGTAAGTTTTCATTAACTATAAAATTTTTCTCCATAAATTAAAAAAATGGTAAGTTATTCACTTTTAATTCAATCAGGAAAAAAGACTCAAACTGTTCTTAGATACATCTACTCGCTTCAGAGTATCCAGAGATATCTAACAAGCCTGAGGGTCCAGGGTATTACTGACAAGCAAGAGCTCTAAAACTTCAACTTTAACCCAGGGGAGAAATTTTAGGAGAGGTCTTAAACATCATAAGCTCTTCCAGGAGAATCTAAATGAAAATAAATCAAGACTTTAAGAGTTTTTCAATCAATAACGACATTTAATGAGCCAAATGAGACTCTCTGTTTACTAGATATATAAGTTAGTTCTGAAAGTATAATTTTCCTTAATTAAATTTTAATTAAATTAGAATGACGCTGTAAATAGCTTACACACTCTCACTAACATCGCAATTGCGTGCAAATGATTGCCTAAATATTAAGACCAATAAAGCAAGTAATACAGATATAATATATAAAACAGCCAAAGATGAACAGTGGAATGTATGAAGAGTATTTGTTGAAGAACCTTACGAAGAGAGGGCAGAAAAAGAAAGCTGAAAGGTTGACAAACTTAGAGAAGACTATTTCCCTTTAAAGAAAGCAAGTCTGGGCTGGGGAACTCATTATGCGTTTGAAAACGCTGGGGCTCACTGAAGAAAAAATAGCGACGATACTGAGATGTACTAAGTCGAAAATGTATTCAGCAATTAGAGATATTTAAAGAAAAGAGAGCGACTACGTGTGTTAGAAACTGGGTGCATAGGGAAAATTTCAAAGAAAAATATAGATAAATGACTCACCATTGTAAACAATCCTCTCCAGACTGAACAATTGACTTACAAAAAACTGACCAGAACCATATTAGATAATGGCCCCACATAAGTTAATTCTACTGATTGAGTCGAAGGCCTTTTAGAAATAAATAAAGAAAATGTGCTTCTCTTTCTTCCGTCCCTTTTTGACTATATTTAAATTCCCAGTTTGAATGTTATTGTGAGTAGAGCACTCAGGTCTGAAACCCTGCTAATATGTATCAATCTTATTCAACCATTCCTTAGTAGTATTTAATTAGATATTTTATCGTATATCCTCAAGCAAAGAGAGGGGATTGTGATAAGCCTAGTTTGGTCTTGTCAGCACATTTATCGTTTGTTTTAGAGAGGAGTATTCCTCTGGAAATAAAGAAATGTTCTGGAAGTCTCGATTGCTTGATGAAATCAATGTCTTAAGGTATCCATTGTTTTAGTATTGAGTGTTCAATGAAATTGTCTGGGATGAGGTAACAGCTCAGAAATTCACCTGAACTTAGATGCAGAATGTTTGGGTCTAAGTGAATTTAGGAGGTAGAGCTGTTCTGAGGGAGCTCTTTATTCAGCTATTTGAGTTTCTTCAGCGTCTAGTGATCTGTAGAAAAGAAGTCTTATCAAAATGGAAGATAATTCCGATGTCTCAGAATTTTATAAAAGGCTCAAAATTCTCCTAAAATGTTTATAATAATATAGCTTTTATTGTTATATTATATTTATGCTTGTGAAAAGCCTTTTATTAATCATGACATGGCACATACTCTTTACTTCTCTACTGGCTAGCCACTAAGTTGGCCAACTTCAACTTCAACAAATAATCATAGACCTACAAGTGTAGTGTTTGTTGACTTTAATACCTAAAGAAACTTAATTAACTCATACTTCTTATTCAATCTCATTTCCAACATCTTTATCATTGCCATTGATATTAGGATGTCCTTGAACCGCAAAGCCGATCCAGTCCTCCTCATCGAGCCTGAATAGCACAAACTAATCAGGTGGGGGCTCATTTCCGAAGGTTGCCAGATAATCGATAATATCAATGGTGTCCTATTAATGCTCGCCATAGTCAAAACCTTGACGGAGCTTGTCAGTACATCATATTATGTTTAAATGCATAAATGTATCATTCTCTGATAGTGTAGTAATGAATATAGCACACATTTAGAAATCATTGAAAACACTGCCTATTGCTCAGGTTCTCTTCATTTTCTAAGTTGGCCAAGATGTAGATCCTATCTATGATGTATATCTCGTCTATTTGAGACGAGACTTACTGGCCCGTAGTCAAATCCCCGGGTCCATATTGTATAGATGAGTTCTGACTAAATAAGGTAACAAGCAATCTCAAGCTCTTGTTGATTAAATAGACTTGCAGCATCTTGACGTGTTCTATTCGTTCATTTACGATCTCAATCCAGTATATTTAATTAAAACAGCAATATCCGATTAATTAGGATCCGTAATATAGGCTACACTTGAATCTGCAAATAAGTAAATATAAGATCCTATCATAAATAGGGAATTAACTTGTTAGAAATTTCCAAAATGCAATTTAGTCAATGCTGTGATAGTTAATGGATTATATTCTACTTTAATTAGGATATGAGCATCTCTAGTCTTAGGAGAAACAATAGAGTAGACATCATCATTAGATCCTAAGAATTTACACTCAGGCACATAAATTATATCATGAGGCCATGGAACATTAGACGCAGTACTTAAATCCATGGATGCTCCTTTAATAAACACTGAATTAATGTCATAGAAATACACACTAAAATGAGATACATTTTTTATTAGCAATAATAATGGACCTCAAAATCAATTCTATTCTTCTTTTTTAACCATTTATTAAGCATTTTCTTTAGTGCTCCATGCTTCAACCAGTATAATAATATGTCCCAACAGCTCTCTTATTAAATGGATTCATAATTGATCCATCGTTCGATTCGAAGATAGTCAGTTTATTAAATTCGAAAATGTGTTAAAGAAGAAGTTTGGAGTTGAGAAGTTGTTGGTTTCTGATGTTAACATCACCAGTTTACAATTACCATTAGTGTTAGGGGCGAAATCTACTCCCAGATGTTCCTCATTTGGGAAGCTTACTACTAGTCTTAATTTTTTTGATAGAACTAATAGTCTGTAGGAATTTAATTACTCGATCATACTATTTCTCCGCCAATAATTGTACCTTCTCTTCATCCTTAATCATTAGAACTTAGTTGAATTCTTTGAACACTTATCTTAACTTTCTCTAATCATGAAACATTCCAAGGATTCTTTAATTATATATTAAAGAGTGTTGCTGTGCTCAATGGTAATATACGACTAAGTACAATTTCAACTCCAAATCTCTCAAGTCAACCCATACATACTCAATTTGCTTTCCTTTGTGAGTATGGTAACAGATTAAAGAGAATATTCTCTCAATTGTTTTAGCGACGGAAAATCTTGATCAGCGATGTCCCTCGCCCTAATCTTAGGGGTCGCTGATGTCAACAGAGGAAGGGTGGGATCTATCTTCCATGTTAAAAGAACATGATAGAGACATTGAGAGATAGCATATCTATGAAATCTTTAATCCAGATCATGATTGAGATATAGTTAATTAAGGAGTTAAGTAATTTAAAGAATCCTCTAAATACGTGCTAAGAACGGTGTCTGATTGTTGTTGAAGAAGAAGAAGAAGAAACTTCCAATCTATATATATTGAGGTCTTTCTTAAATGTGTTAATCATGTCATTATCATTTACACCTATCATATCTACATCTTTGGGGCGAGAGTCTTCTGTCTGTAATCTTTCTTACATGCCTTGAATCAAATAAATTGTATGGTTTACCTTCATAACTACATCCTCATATTTTCTCAAAGTTTTTGTACCATCATACAGTTGTTCTCCATATTCAATATTCCTTACTGTTTACATTTTATCTGCTATCTCATACCAACTTCTGCACATCTGCCTTAAACACATCATAATAGACAAAATTACCTAACTCATCATTCCATTATGCCTATAAATCTTTTGTAGATATCTGAACGGCTAATATAGGTTAGTTTCTAATGTACTCCAGATCACTTTTAATGGATTTAATGTCTTATAATACTTTATTTTCTAACTACTCTAATTTCTTATTCACTCTTTCCAAACCTCCTCTTGCTTCCACATATTCTTCGATTCTAGATCGCTCCATCTTGAATGAATCTATCTTTTCTCGTTGTATTTCAATCGTATCATCCCCCAGTCTAGCTTTATTCAAGTACTCTTCTCTTTTAAATATCTCTTCATTACCTGTTGTTGTTTGCTAGCCATATTTGCCTGCAAAGAAATCCTTACTCTTGGCTCACTTAGCTGTTGCCCACCTTCCTGTTCAAACTAACTAACTTTTAATTTCCATTAAAATGATATTCATTTGTTATTTTAGTATTTACATGATTATTGTAAGAACACAAAGCAAACCTTTCTAGTGTGTTTGAATAGTCCATTGTGAAATTCCTTATTTAAGCATTAAGCTCCCCCATATACTAAGGGAATTGTTTCTACAGAAGAACCCAAGTATTAATCATTTAGGTATGTTAATGACTTAGATCCTTATAAATCTATATTGATTTATAGCTTAATTTCTCTTGGGAACATTGATTTATAACTTTCTTTTAGTGAAAGTTAAAGGGTTAAAATATTTTCCTAAGCAAAGAGAAGAAATCTTGACTATGGTGGAATACTCCAGAAGTTAAAAAAAGAAAGAAAATTGAATAAAACTCCATGATAAAATTTTTATTTGACTATTAACATATGACAGTAATTTTGAACTTTACTCTGAGGTACAATATCTATCTTATCCAAAGTCATCTGAATTATTAACTGTAATCTTCACTTCTAAACTTTCCTCTGTA
>JAGYYO010000159.1:0-12993 GCA_021441625.1 Diophrys sp. 3 WChen-2021
CTGGAGAGACCAACCAAGTACTTCAGACTCAATTAGCAGCTGTCAAAGACTATGTAAAGAACTGGGATTAATTCGTTATTGCTTATGAACTAGTATGGGCAATTGGAACTGGAAAGGTGCAAGCTCAAGAATCTCATGAGTTCATAAGAGAGTGGTTGAAGGAAAACGTATCTGAGGTAGTTGCTTAAAAGACTAGACTTATTTATGGAGGATCACTTAATGAGAATAGGGTTGTCTGTTATTTCTGATAGAGGGTTAGGTGTTTTTAGAAACCCCTTAATTAGATTTTGCCTGATTCACTAATTGGCATGGAAGACTAAACCAATCTTCAGATAAATCGTCGAGACTGTCAATGGTAAACTTAAATGATTCATGATCTTACTCTGAGATATTCATCCCTGTCATAAAACTATTAACACAATTATATGAACTAAATCACCCATTCATATTCAAATACTCAAGTGATCCATACTTTTTGGAGTTCATAGCAATAGCCTTTCCAAGACTCTAAAGAACACTAGCCGTCACAGTGCTTGTTTATTCAAAATCAAGTAGTTTAATACTCTTATTCTCTCCAAGACTTTTGAAGAAATCACATTTCAAATTACCAACAAGGTTAGTGTTCTTGATTAAGATGACCTCCAGAGACTCAGTAATCTTGGTCAACTTATAGATAGCCTCTGCAGTAGTAGCTCCATTAAATGAGCATTTATTCATGTTAATGAATTTAATCTTGGGAGAGAAAGCAAGGTTATATAGAATGTTATCTCCTCCAACTGAGAGAGGGTTTTTCTCTAATACAAGGGATTCGAGTTGTTTAGCTCGCATTAATCCATCAGCGATATCTTTAGCTGATTCAGTTGAGAGATTGCAGCCAATGATGGTTAGCTCAGAGACAGCTTTGAAGTCAGAGAGGACCTTTCCTATGAAAGCAGCGAATTACTTGCTGATGGGAGTAAACTCTAATCTAAGTGCTTTAAGATCTGGGCATTGTTTGAATACTTGGTAGATCTTTTCTTCTTGGGCACCGTTGATATTCATGTTGTAGAAAGAGATCTTCTTTAACTTTCCTCCGATTGAGTTGAGGTTAGTGAATCCTTTTTAGAGGTACTTGAAATCCATCGAGGGTGAAGTGGACTTTATTATTGTTGGAGAATAGGGGGAAACTTCATATTATTTATTCTCGATTGTGAAATTAAACCAAATGTAACTGATTCAAGTTTAGTAAGCTGGGTCAAGAGAGCCATCAACCAGTAGTTTCCTGATTTGAGTTTATGCTAGTCAATCATTTAAACCTTCAAAAATCTAATATAAGGTGCACAAATCTCAATGTATTTGAAGAATTGCTTGAATTCTGGGTTGTATTCGAATAGAGTCAAAAAGTTCTCAAAGTCAAGTTTAATGAAAAGGTCTCTCCATGTGAACAATTCTCCATAGGGTTCAAAAGCTGAGATTGATTAGTCCATAACTTCAAAGAACGTTCCTTGATAGGTCTCTTCCTTTACATTCATTCAAATATTAAATAATAGTTATTGGCCTATTCGACTCTTCCTTCTCCTTAAGATACTCTCACTCCCTTAGAGAATTTCCTCCTTATAACTAATTAGTTTAAATATGAATGCCAACTGAGTCAGTCAAGGTCTTAGTCAGAGTTAGACCCATGGTATCTCATGAAGTATAAAAAGGTTGTCAATCAATCATAGAATCCTAAAGAAAGGAGAATTAAATTGCTCTATCAACCCACGTCGATCCATATCTGGAGTGGCTAGACCTTTAGCTTTGACACAATCTTTGATGAAAAGTCAGCTTAACAAAGTATCTATGACGAGAGTGCCTTCTCTCTAGTTGAATCCTCGATTGAAGGCTATAATGGAACTGTCTTTGCATATGGATAGAACGATTGTGTCAAGACTCACACCGTGGTAGGGAGCTCAGACTCTGATGGGAAGTGAATCGTTCCAATTTCGTTTGAATATTTATTTGTTGTTATTTAAGGAAAATAACATGAAGGCAGTTAGTAATTCTTAGTGAGATGCCCATACATAGAGATTTATATTGAAGATATATGTGATTTACATTAGAGAAGACCAGAATAAAAAACTAGAAATCAAAGAATCACCAGGCAGAGAGGTCTAAATTAAAAACGTTTCAATGTTTACATTCACATTAATCAAAAGTTTTCTTTATTAAGAATGAATTGCTTTCTGTCTTCTTGGCTAGAGATGGGATAATTTCGGGAGGTCTTCTGTCATTACAACGGCCCACAAGCGTTCACGTATTGATTATGATTTGATTGCTCGACTATCTTAGAGTATAACTCTGGGAAGTTAGGCCGACCCAAATGGATTTAGACAGGCACTGATGATATTCGCTTGTGCTTAGTTGAGCCACCATCCTCTGGTTTCTTTGCATGTTATTCTTAGTAGAGAATGAATACTCTCCAGAATAATAAGGATGGTATAATATTTATTTTCTTTCTTACTTTTAAATATAAATGAAATGTAATATAATCAGCCAGTTCTTCAAATCCAATCATCTCATCAAGATGCTCAGAGATCCACGCATCTATTCAGGATCTCTTCAAATTAAACAGATATGCGCATGATTAAATTTCTGAGTTGATGTCTTAGTTAGAATATCAATGTTATATTTCTTTAGATGAAACTAATAAATGGAGCTATGCCAGAGCCAGTTCCTACACAGGTAATATTCTTTCTTACTTATAATTAAATGTGAAGGAAACTAAAGACAAAGCATGAAAAAATGAGACAAAGGTTACTTGTGGCAGCCATCCATCTGTGTGTTACAGAATGACAGAAGATAGACAAAGAGAAACAGTTTCCAAGAGCTTAAGCTCTCCCATTTCACTGCTGATAGCAGCAATGACAAATGAGTTAACTAATGAAGTTATGTTAATTTCTCCTTCTTGCACACAGCGCCCAACCTCTCCCCCCTCGTTGAGGGTCCGAAGGAGGTAACGAGGAGAGGACTTTCGTGCAAGAAGGAGAGAACATTTCTTTGACTGTTGCCTCTGAGTTCTGAGGCTGTGCCTGCAGTAGGAGAGTGCTCAAAAGTTTAATTAATTACAACCACTCATGTGGTTCCATTTCTTAAATTCATCATTCAAGGAATAAACAATCTTTCTTCTCTTTGATTTCTGTTTTGAAGACTTTTTCTACGAGGAGGCTTGTTCTGTTTTAAATATCGTAGATCAAGATAGGAAATGGCAGGGTCTCTATAAAATAACTTTTTCGAGAATAAGACTTTAGAATTAATAGAGATACTAACTGTCCCGTGAATGATTATTAAAGTAGGTACTCAATGAAGTGATGAAAGAGTTAAAAAACCTCTGATAAAGAAGCAGTCCAGTTGAATGATTAGTAATTCCATCTATAGAAATGAATGAGATACCTTACTATTCAAATAATGGGGTGACTCAAGGAAGTCCAGACATGATAGAGTAAATGGATATTATCAAGTATTATTTAATAAATGGAAGTGGCTGCTTAATTTATAGGATTGCTTGGATGGCAAAAGCTAACACAGAGCCTACGTCCCTTTCTTTTTCCATTTTGTTAGGTCTAAGCCAATGTAACTGGTTGCGGATGAAAAACCTATTCCGGATTCCAATTTCTTTGCTTTAATAAAGATATCAAGTGAACAGAGATGGGGAGTTGTGCGACAAAGGGATAAAGTTAAGCAGCAAGAGGCACAACTGAGGTTCTAGCATTGGTGGCTTATGCTTTACGTTTAAGTTAAGTTAAATCATAAAGACTATCTCAGATGTGAGCCCTTCTTTAATCCCCAGACAAATGCTGGTAAGAGTCTCCCCATTCTTAAATTGAAAATGGGGAAGTGAGTGTCTAGAGCAAATGATAACAAAGACGAGAAACTCCTAGGATCACACCCATTTTGACATGAAATAAAAGATAAGTTTGAATCAACCCTGTATACTACTATTAATTCCAATAATCATTGCCATGAAGTGCATTTAAAGAACGTTCATTGAAGACAGGTAGTCATTGAGAGGTGGCTCTCGATTATGCATATACCCCCTCTTTTGGAGGGTCTGCAGGAGAACAGTGTGAGATGCTAAAGCCCAATTTCAAAACTATTGATGGATAATGTAATGTTAATGATGTTTCTGATATAGCCAATGTAAAAGAAATCCGTAAGAATAAAGAAGATAGACAGACTTAATTTCATAATAAATCAATTAAGAATCTCAACCATTCATTTGGTTCCATCAATCCATCATAGAACTATGAACTTCTACAACTAAACTTGTTTAATGATGACTCTGATCTGATCTGAGAGTCTCCCCAAGGTAGTTCCCAGTTCCTATTTAGGCACTAGTCTCTAGTTAAATGGGCTCTCTGATAAGTTCCAGGGTCTTATCTTTGCAGCCTTCTAGCGATAGAATGTATCACTGCTAAACTAGTTGACCGACCTCATGGTGTCGTATTGTTTCTAGGAGCATGCACTTCTGTCTTATTATCAGTTTTCGTTCTTAGTGGGTAAGGAGACTGCTTACCTTATTTATTCCGGAAGCCAACAACTGAGAGAATAGGTAAGCAACAACTGTGTCTCTCATTAGTGCCCTTTATCGCTCCCAGACTTATTCTGGGAGTCACTCTATCCTCTTATTTTTGCCCCCTCATATTAATTCCTAGTCCCTCATGGCGTCTGAAATTCCAAGTATATTAAGTTTGCGTCCTTCTTAGGATTGATGATTGATTTAGATTAAACTCTAAATATGTCTTTAATAACTCGTCTTTAATTCTAGTTTAGAGCCGGACCACTAGCTTAGGCACGGTCCTCCTTATCTTCTAAGCCTGAGGAAGCATAGGGGACACTTTTTGTTTGGCTTTCGTCAAATTAGAGGCTGATGGACGTTGTCAGCAATTTTTTTTAACAGCATCATGACGACTAGAACCGGGTTCTGGCCATGTTTGAACATAATAAAATCGACCCAAACGTCGTCGAACACATCAGGATATCGAGATGCCCCATTCATGTTGGATAATCAACAATGATTGATATATGGGCATCTCTTCCTGCTTAGGATGTGCTAGATAGTATCATTTCCCACCTTTATCATGGAATTGTCGTAAGTGAAGAGCAATCAGAGCTCTTTCAGCATGTAGTTTGTTTGCCTTTCTTTTAATCAGGGGCTTTCGGTTTATTACATTTTGACTCTTGCTTCTTTTAATATCTGGTTAAGATGGGAGTGAAGCTCCTATGACTAAATGTCTGCCTCCCTGATATAACTAGGCAGAGAACTCATACAATAACCTTCAAAGAAAGGAAGTGCCATTCCAATATTAAAATCTATAGCTTTCGATTTCAACACTCTCTCCCCATGACTAATCTTTTAATTAGTCTGTTTATTCTGCTTTATGGTTGCGGTGCAGTGGGATCCACAACGCCAACCATTTCTGAGCGTTTCGCCTCATTCCGGAAGCACGGAAACCATTCGCTTACAGTTTTGATATAATTCGATCATTTATTTAATAATGCCATTGATGAAAATAATAATAATATTTGAATCACATTAATTCATTTTAATTTTTATGTTCAAATGGTTTTTCAATCAATAGTAATCTTGATTAATTATAGAATAGAAAACATCAAACATCCCCATCAAGAGTTTAAAGTAACGATATCCACTTGATAGACTTATTCCCTTGCAGATTTGCCTACATTTCACCACTTCACATAAAAGTTGCAGCACCTCTGCCGCATTAATTTCTACACAAACTGCCTTCTAAAATCACAGAATCAACAGCCTAACCCCTCCTCCAGTCAATATCCCCTCCACTACCCCACTACTTCCATTATCCCCTCTCTCTCCCTCATCGAGCTATCCACATACATCAATCTAAATATAACATATCAGTAATGCAATGAATCAATGTTAGCATTAGCGTATAAGAATCACTAACAGAATCACTAACAAGAAGAGAATGATCTATATGCATTTGATATTAATGAAGTCAATTAGACTCTATGTCCTGTTTAATACATGTATTCTAAAGTGGAATACGTATACGTGATGTGTTTAATAATGGGAGTACAAGGAAATAGGTTGAGGAATGTGCAAAGAATATAAATAATATTAAGAGAGGCATGATGGGGGTGATGAATAGAGAGACACAGTTAGAAGAAGAAGAATAGAAATTGAATGATATGGGTAAGGAAGTGGTCTCAGATAATGAAGACTTTGACTATCTCTGACATAGAGTCTAATCAGGAATTAAACATCACATAAGAGAAGATGATGTATTTGAAATATCGGGAGATAGACTACAAGATGGGGATGGGTAATCATAAGTACAATCTACTACTAGTGAGAATGATAATGGACATGAAGAAGAAGAAGAAAAGGAAGAAATAGAGTAGAGAGACTGTGAAGAAGAAGAAAAGGAGAGTATGGAGAAGAGGATGATGAAGATGAAGACTTCCCTATTGATAAAGAAGAAGGACCATACTTCGATGATAAATTCATAATCAAGATTAAGAATAGAATCTCTGCTCTTTTTCAGAGAGATAGCACTTTTAAAATCAAAGGACTAGAACAATCCAACATGAAAGTAACTAGAAATAAATTAAGAGATCTCTTCAAAGACATGGGCATCACTTTCAAGAAACTTGGATCCAATCAGAATGGCTAGATGATCATTTCTATCGATGACGACACTTCTCTTCATGGACTTAGAAAGATTTCCAAGGGAGATGTAATACTTGATGGTAAGAAACTTAGAGTAGATGAAGTTAAGTGAGTTTTCAACTTTAATTAAAAGCGAGAATGAATAAAATAATAATAATCTTTTTAATTATTAATAAAGATTTGTCTTTCTTGTCCTTTACTTTTCTGACCTTGATGTTAACAGAATAATTTTGTTGAGGACCTTCTTTGAGACTTTCTCTTGTCTTTTATGTAATTACACAGTGTTAGGACTGGGGTTCCTCATGCGCTTCCTGTTAAAGAAATGCCTGATTTGTCAGACTATATATTTGGATATGCGACACTTCTAAGAGAGATCAGAATTACTCTTAAGGATCTCTTTGGCGTACTAAGAGGATCAACCATCAGATAGCTCAAGAATCCCCCTTGAGGACCTTTCTTGGTGTATCATTATATTCATAACATTTCAGAAATAGTAAATTAATATATTGAGAAGCACTCACTAGGAGAATTAATTACAATAAGAATCTTCCCTTATCCTTTCTTCAGATCCCAACATAGATCCTAGGAGAGAGGGAAGATGGCATATCAACAACAATGAATATCGATCATCTGAGAAATTTGAAATATTCTCGGTCTTGTTGTTCTTTTTGGATCCATCCTTAGGTAAAATATAAAACTACTTCACCAAAAGGATTTATCTTTTAAAACATGTAAGTAAAGATCCCTTTTACACAAATCTGAGATATCAATATATAATTAATTCATGGGTAAAGGTTGATCCATCATATCCAGTTCTATTAGTGTATGAGAGATTCTCCATTTAATGATTCATGATGGTGGGTGCTCAAGATAGACCATTTGAATAGAGACTGAATAAGATGTATTAGTTGACATGATACGTGTTTAAGTTCTGCCATTATAATGGACATTATCAATATCTTTAAATAGTTTTCTCAGGTTTGAATCACTATGGATTATTTTTAAATCTTGCCTGAAAATTCAACGACTGTGAGAAAGTTTATAAAGACTTGAACGAAGTTCTCAAGAAGTTGATGTACAAGATAATACAAAAAGATAAAGTCTTTTTAGAGTAAATTCTAACAGACTAAATAGAAAATAAAAAGTTTTAATACGTGCATGGAGGCTTCTCATAAGCTGATCAGTCAATCACTAAATTATCTTAAGAATAAGAATATTAACTAATCTTTAAGATTAATGCGTTTAATTATGGGATTAATGGCGGGTTCTCAGCCCGCCTTCCCATGGCATTCGAATAAAAGATTCCTCCGACAGACTTTATCTGTCATCTTACTACTTCTTTACTAATTACTAACTCACCTTTTAGGAGGTGCACTATGCAGAGCCCCTCTGAGGCCGTCAGATCTCCTCTGACTCAAACATTTTACTTACAACCATATGAGTTCTATAACTATGGATCTGGCAAGCGAAAAATTGATGATGACGTTATCGTTGTTGTGTATGGAAGAACAGTTCTTGATAAAGCCAAAAGAGGAGGATTCAAGGATACACCTTGCGATCACATGTTGCACTCTGCATTTGAAGATGTTGTCAAGAAGATTAAAGTCATTGTCAATGATATTGGAGATATTGCTATTGGAAGAAACTTCCAAGCAGGAGCTGGATCCATTACTTCAAGAATGACTCAACTCAGACCTAAGATTCAACACACTGTACCTTGTCACTTAATGAATTGACTTTGTTCAAGTGGAATTCACGCTGTTGCCACTATTGCCCCTCAGATTAAGTCTGAACAAATGGAAGTTGGAATTGGAGCAGGAGTTGAGAGTATAAGTCTTAATGACATGACTGCTTCAATTAACTCTGACGGAGTGTTGAATCTTAAAACTGCTAGAGCTTGCCTCATGCCAATGGGACTAACTTCTGAGAATTCACCTCATCAATTTGGATTTACTAGAGCCGAACAAGATCAAATGGTTTATGAGTCACGTCAAAAAGCTGCTGCCAGATTCAAGAACTTGAAGAAACTGTAACTGAGCGAGATCACTGATTATTGAAACTAAACTAAACTAAGAATATTAACTCATCACATATTTTATGGAAACACACAAGCATTACTACCAAAATCCTCAACCTCTTTGCAAACATCAGAATGAACAACGACTCCAATATTGACTACAACCCATACATTAATAACATGTAAACACATTACATTTATCATAAAACATAAACCCCCTAGACATCAATGCAACCACTAGAACTAAACCTCTCAGAGATAGTAGTAGAATACATCATCTTCCTCTCAGTCGAATCTTCAGCTCCTCAAAGCCTTATCACAAATATCCATCTTCGCCAAAGACAAATCATCCGCTCTACGTTGAGATCGTTCTATATAATAATGAATTAACTTACACTAATTTAATTATACTTTCTATAATCTGTCCCTATCAATTAATCATCAATCCTAATACTTAATATCCAATTAATAATGAAACTATAGTCATTTGTATTTGTCATCATGATGCATGACTAGTACCATCTATTCAATCATCTTCCTTTGTATTTAATTAAATGAGGGTTTCTAATGTTAAAGTATTACTGGCTGTTGTAACAGAATAACATTAATGATTAGTAGGGATGAATGAGTGGAAGGAGGAAGATTGGTAGTGAGGGAGTGTAAATTCTATACAGTTGTTAAGGAGGAGGAGAGAATTATAGTTGTTGTTGTGTTGTTGTTAATCTTCTTTAAGAGAGGAACATTAGTTCTACATTTATGAATTGTATAGTTATGAATAGTAGGAGCTTATTTGGTTTAGGATTTGTCTAATTTAGATGCTCTATATTGAGAATTATGGTTGGCCTTCATGAATAATCAATGATTAAATGAGTATATTGATTATTAATGATTTCTTGATCTTCTTCATATCTGAATTAATTCTCCTATCTAGGAATTATCTTTAGTAAATAAGAATAAGGTGAGAAATAAATGTGATTATCAATTGCATCAATGTTCTAGAAGATAAACTCAGTTTGCAATTTTCACTTATTTCTCCGCCATCCACTAATATCCCTTTACCCTCTTTACCACTTTCAGACCCCACTGCGTCGCCACACACACCCCCCTTCCTCGGGTGTACTACTTATAGCCTCTTCATAGCTCTGTCTTCTTGAACTCGATCTTGAAAACTTAGGCAAAGAAAAAGGAGACTTTCCATAGTCTAATGATTCTTATCTGTTTGATACTGATGGAAAAATCCTAGTGAGACTTGTGATGATGGAAACAACACCGATGGAGATGGATGCAACTCTCAATGTCAAGTAGAAAGACAAGATATGGACATCTTTAATATCATGAAATGGAATAAGAATAAGAATAAGGTGATTAATAAAATAATAATCAATTTCAGAAAATGATCCCAGGAGTTAACTGCATCCAATGAGATTCTTTATTCGAAAATTCATTTAATTATGCATTGAAGAGACAAATATGTTCGCCTTAGCATTAAAGAGTAGATGAATCACGGAGCAGATCGAATCTAACGACTTACAATATTCATACTACTTAAATCCTCACTTTAAGCAAAGGTGCAAACATACGCCATTCTGAAAACAACAGAAAAGAGTATCTCTTCAAACGAGTACAAGAGGAATTAGAAAGATTAACTATTTTAATTAAGGTTAGATCACAGATCTTCTTCTGTATTGTCGCAAGCTTCTTCATAGCCATCTGATCAGACACCCACTCTCTCAGGAAGATATAATAATGCCGTAAGCATATGTTCAAGATAGCTGCAAGTCTACTTAAATAGAGCAGATCACATTTGATAATATCTTTAAGATATAATAACATAGAACAAGAACAGAGGTCTGATGAGAATCATATTCTAAACAAAGCGTTGAATTTAGATAATGCCAAGTTCCCAACACAGTCTATGCCATGAACGAAGAATCTTATTTGTACTAACTTCCACAAATAAACTCCTGGGAAGGGGATCAAATGGACTGACTCAGAAGAAAAAAAACCATAGGGTTACATCATTTGATTTAAAAATGCAAACAGTTTCTAATGAGCAGTACTCTCTTTGATTCCATTCTCAATATTGGGTGATTTACTGTGAACTTAAATGTCTCTGATATTTCTTTATTCTCATTGTCATCAACATAGAGAACACACAATAAAAACCAATTTAAGTTACTAATAATGTTAATCTGTATCTATACACTATTGCTTGCCATAGTTGTTTTCCCGAAGATCCAGCACCTGTAAGTATTTAAGAATTCATTCTTACAACCTAATCAACTAATTTTAGGAATGATGATTGATAGAATACGAACATCAAATCTCAATGATAGCATCAACTCTATATCAAAATGGACACTCAGACATTTCCAAGACCGATCATGCAGGTAGAAGGTGTGACTGATATCACATAGTTTTGAATTCTAGCATGTTTAGAGACTTGCCTATTCCTTTCCAATCCAAGCTCTGTTCTTATTATGCAAAGTGCTGTAAGAACTCTCATCAATGTTATGCTCTCTCTGTTTGTTTAGATCTAAACCAAGAAGAAATCTGCATAAAGTCGTCGGATGCATTTATATTAATTAAGGCTGGCTAGGCGATGTAGTTTTATCAACCTCCTGTAGGTAAACCCAACAGTTTCTAGGGAAATTATGATAACTTTCTTTTAGAGACAACTCTTCTAGTGTCCTATTAGATAACTTACTCAGTGTTGCCCAGAGTAAGCTCATTTCTAACCTTAGAAGCGCGATTAACTTTGAAACTCTAAAGTTACTTTTGCTTCTCTTACTCCATTTCAAATATTGTCCTGACTGATTATGTTGTATAACTTGCTGCTCTTCAAGATGAATCTCAATTAAAGTGGTTTCATTGCCTAGATTAATGAGGTTAAACATTGATCAGATGATTATAGAGCAGTGGGCACAGTGTAGCGATGTTAATATGGGATACAAGAGCTGGGTCAAAGCTCAATGCTCACATCAGTAAGAAGCACCGGGATCCTAGGAGAATAAATAAGTTGAATGATGATGATAAAATGATTAAAGAATTATCTAGACCAGTACTATCTTGAAGGCGAGATGTGGTTTTTTGTAAAAGATTTTTTCCGTAACCCCTCTGAAGTGATCCGAGTGGATCTGTAAAGTGTGTAATAAGGATAAATTTATTAGTTGGAATAGATTCTAGGAGAAGAATCTTGCTTTCTTATCACGAACAATGATTCTTAAGTCCATGGACCAATAAGTTTAATCATAAAGATGAATTTAATTAAACAACAGGAATATTAAGAAGCTAACAACTGGGAGCCCTGATAGAATCAAGATAAAGTAAAGATGAATCCAAACATGCATAGCAACGTGCTGGCTCTACGATAAATATGTACAATTGTTTAAGACCTCAGAGCTTAAGGAACAAAGACGAGAAAGGATCTACCTTTTTGATAGTTTTAAGATAACTAGTTGATTGATAATTCAACTGCTGAATATAATATTTAAGCCTAAACATGGGATAATTTTGCTTATCGATGCAGTGTCATGACACCAAGAGAGAGATTAATCCTCCCATTGGGTAGCCTATGGAGAGAATAAGTGTTGTCCCGCTTAGAGTCATCACTTATTACCAAGTCAAGACCGACCTTCATCTTGGTTATAGCAACATTGGACATGGATGGAGGACACTAATCTATTCAGCACCATAAACTTCCCAACCATGTGAATGTAAGAAACTCTCTGCCTCATCATACTTGAGATTTAATTAATGTTCAACTTAAGTTCGTGTTTAATTAAATAAGTTCAAGTACTGTTCGTTAAGCAAGTAGCTGTTTTAAATTAATTAACAATTGAGTTTATACTTCAGTTATATCACCTATAAGATAGTGGTAGTGGTGGTGATGATTATTTAATAATCGACGTGGAAGTCGATGACGTGGAGGTCTTGTGAGGTTCTGTGGGGGGGACTAAGTCCTCTTAGTGTCTTTTCTTTTTCATTTTCCTTAGTCTTTGTTTCATTATCTTAGATCTTAGCTTTGACGTTGTCAATAGTGTCTGAAGCCTAAACTTCAAGAGTGATAGTCTTTCCTTTAAGTCAAAGAGATCAAAGATAATATCAATAAAGTTTGCTAACCTTAAACCTTTGTTAGTCGACTCAAGTGAGTCAGAGGAGTATGAAGGGGTGAAGAAGCATTAAGAGTAATAAGAGGATGTTGTGGCTTGCTCTTTGAAAGAGTTGAGCTGTGCCATTTATTACTGTCAGAAGATAGTGAGGTTTTAGATTAATCGATGTAGGAGATTTTCATTGATTCTCAGTT
>JAGYYO010000160.1:0-12967 GCA_021441625.1 Diophrys sp. 3 WChen-2021
AGACAAGGCAGCTGGAAGATGAGCAGAAGCTAAGGTGGGATCTGTGCCACAGTAATCAGGGTCTGGAAATATCTGATAGTCGAGATTATCTCCATAGGGAGTTGCATCTTCTTCTTCTTCTTCTTCTCATTAATCAAATTACCTCTAATCCTTTGACTCTTCATCTTCTTCTTCTTCGTTATTAACAATTTAATTAAATATGACTTGACAATCTTCTTCCATTTTCAACAACGCTATCTTTCTTTGACCTTGCGTGGACTCTCTGTTGCGTAGGATCCGTAGACCGTTAATTACTCTTCTAGCCTTTGATCGTCCAATAGGATCCAAAGCATGATCATGATCATAGATATTAAACCCATTTAAGCACACCGGACACTTAATCTCTTTCCTCTTTACAAATATTTTCTTAGTTATCATTCTAGCTATTACATCTAATTTAAATGTTTCATTCTTTCCCTTTCTCAAAGTAACATTGCTTGTTTCAGGAATATATAGATTTCCATGTAAGGCTTAGATTGCCATTGAATTCTGTAATTCGTACCTGACTATGTCACTCGCCCTATTAATTCCTGTAAGGGCATAGAGGTCCTCAACTGGAAGTGATCTAGGGAACCCATACATGCGTTTGATCGTTTTAGTTTCTAAAGCTTCCACTCTTTTCATATTTATTTACTTCATCATCACTAGTGAGGGCACGTAGTACCTAATGAGGGATTGCATAAAAGATGTGACTATTAATTTCATAACATTAGTATTTACATATTCTTTGAGTTATCTCTACATCCCCCAAACTCTAGTTTCAATCATCTTCAAATTTTCTGATCCACTCTTTCTTGTATCATTAGATAAATTAAAACCTAAGTATCTACCACTCTTAACTCTCTTAATGCCTACTATATCAATTTGAGATGTCGAATTAGTTATATAGAACGATTTATTTTAGGAAATTTCTAGATCGTACTTCTTGAATGATTCTATTAGTTTCTGTACTATCTATTCAGCTTACTTCTTGCTTTCTGCATAAATAGCTAGATCATCAGCATAAGCTAATAAACACTTTTCTAACTCTTCTGAATTTAGTCCTTCTTTTAATGCTGAGTCGAGATAAAGAGCAAATAAGACAGGGCTCAACTTCCCTCCCTATATCACTCCGTTCGTAGACTAAAATTCAACACCCTCGTATCTACTAAAAGTATCTTCAAGCAATTATATTAGAAGGCTAAGGCTTCTTGTTTCAGCTTTGCCTTAGAGTCGCTCTTATATGATTTCTTTCAGTCTCGTTCTATTAACTCTATCATAAGCTTTTATTAAATCTAGGCATATTACGTAGTACACTTTATGATCCTCTTTTCTCTGTTGTATTTTCTGAGAGATTGCTATGAAATTGGATACTGAACTCTTACCTTATCTGAAGCCTGATTGGTACTGACCTATTTACCCCCAAGCAGCTTAACTTATATCTTCATATATTAATTCTTCTAATGCCTTATAAATGACAGTGGGAATGCTAATGGGCCTGAACTCATGACTCTCACAATGCTTTTTCCAGTCTTGGACAGAGCTAGTATCCTGAAAGTTTTAACATATCTTGGGATTTTCTTTGCTTTGTTTACTATTTCATTTATCAGGCCTACTACTCTTCCTCTAATATAGGGATTTTCTTTGACTTCCACATCAGGCAACCAATCTACCCCTACTGCTTTGTTGGGTTTAAGATTCTTTAAGGCTGTTTGAATTTCGTCGATAGAAAATCTCTCTCCTGGTTCTATATCCTAATCAAATGAAGATATTGTATTTGACGACCATAACTCTTTTAGGTATGACACTATACATTCTATTGACTCTTTCTTTCCCTTCACATGTTCATTGTCTCCAATTCCTTCCACTATTGGGCAATTCCTTCCTTTATTTATGAGGATTCTTATTTGTCTATACATGGTTTTTAGATTTCCACACTCATAGTGTTTCTGAATGTTCACAAGATTAGCGACGAATTGCTCGAGGCTGAATTTAGAGTGGAAATCTTAAAGTTCTTAGTCTTTTAGTTCAAGGTACTCCTAGGGATGTTTATACCATTGGACTTTCTTGGTAATCACCTACTTAAGATTCAAAGCCTTTTTTAATTCAATGAACGGGAAGCTCGAATGTCTGAGCTCTTCCTATCCCTCTTAAATTGCTTACCTTATTTTAGCTTTAGATATCGATGCTATTCCACGCATGCCATTCTCTATTTCTATTTCGAATTCAGCCTTGATTACCTTGTGGTCACTCATTCCTAGAGATTACACCATCACTTCTAACAATTTAGCTTTCGCTGCAATCATATCTAATTTAGATTTTCCTCTTGTCTCAACATCTGTGACTTGCATTCCTTTGGTTTACAATGCTTTCTATATTTATTGATAGTCCTAATTAAAATCCCCTCCGATAACCACCATATGATCAGCTTTCAGAGCTTTGGTGATATTCACTATAGATTTATCTTTGACAGCAATGTAGAAACCGAACACATCTATGATTCTTTTCTCAAGTGTTATCCTCACTCCTAATTGCACGTATCCTTCTTTGAGAATTACTTGTGCCTTCATGTGCTGTTTCACCAATATGATCACGCCTTTACAATGGAAAGGGTCTGTTAAAACTACAGAGTAGCCTTTAAATTAGATGTCAGTGCTTTTATGCCAAGTTTCGACTAAGATCACAACTTCGGGCCTTTCCTTGATTAAGTACGCTTGCAGTGATTTCGTATTTAGTCTTGAATTGATGGATCTACAGTTCCATTCTACTACTGTTAAATTGTTATGTGTTGAAGAAGAATTTGAATGTTAGGTTAAGGATTCGAGTTTTTCATTATTTTCACTCTCTATCTGTTCACTGTAACTTACTTCTTGTTGCGAGAGCACTCTAGTTGGAGCGAAACTACCCACTTACTTTCTTTCTGAAGTAATTAAAGTTCACTTTGAGCTGATTTAAAACCTCAACTGCTAGGCCTAGTTTGTCTTATTCCACTATTAATTTTAACTTATTAGCATCATTAATAAACACTCCTCCCTACACTTTCTTATGTATTAGTGCTTTCTTAAATTTACTAATATGCTTTTCTTCAAGAACAATATTTACAGGAGTCTTTATCTTTCCAAGGCCTACTGAATTCTTATTAAATTGTTACTCTCTCCGAACTTAACAAAATGAGTTAAGATTATGGGAGTTAATCTACGAATTCCAATATCCAGTCTCTATCGTGTCTTCTTTACCAATCATGTCAACATCTTTTATTGCATTAGTTGCTTTCATTCTTTCTTTTATTTCTTCTCTGTCACTTCTAAGTTTCACAAGTTCGTCAATGCTTGCTCTCTGAGCAGCTTCACTTCTGTCTAGCCTTAATCCTATTTCCTCTATCTGCTATCCAATCAATTTCCTCTCAATAACTAAATTCTAAATTCTATCTTCAATTATAGCTGAAGTCTCTTAATTAACTATATTTCTAATAGTCTTAACACTCTCAACCATTTCATTTATCTTCCTTTCTTAATTTTATTAACTTTCTACCCTCATACTACATTTCATTTCCAGTTCTTTCACTCTGTCCATGCAGTCATAAAGAGCAGTTGTGACTCCTTCTTCAGAATTGTTCACGGATATGGCTATCTCATTCTTCAAATCTTCAGACTCAGCAGACTGAATATCAAATTTCTTATTGATAAAGTCTTCAAGTGATTGTATTTTACTTGTATACTCTTCTCTCTATTTCATGAGTTATTAAGCCATGTCTTCAAGCTTCTCATTTATATCAATCATATCACTTGTCCTTCTGAAGCCTATTGTCCTCTTTCTCTTATTATATAGCTCCTCAGGTTAACCATCACGAACTAGCAACTTCTTTGTGACCTTGTCTTTTACTACATCCACTTCAGTATAGCCTACTACACCATTCTCAATTAATTCTTACTGGTATACTCCTGCCTTAATGGATCCTGGATCACTTTAATCCTATTTCTCTTTTTCCTATTGATCACAATTGAACTTTAAATTATCCATTCGGGAGTTGCATCTATCTCTCCTGCAAAGAAGATATCGGGAACTGGACCGTATTCATGATAGGTAGCAATTATGGCACTCTCAGTTGGACCTGTTAGATCAACAAGAGAGGAATCTATTTTGATTTGAGCAGGAGCAGTTGCTAATGGGTGACTAGATGATGGTTTGATATAAATTATTAATTAATAAATTAAAAATGAAGAAGTGAGGGAAGTGAAGAAAGACAACTTACAAAGAAATCAATGATCCTACCCATCTATTGAATTCCTTCAATCTAAGCAGTTTAATCATGAATTAAGCTTCTGTAACGAATGAAACATATACCCTCGTATGAGTGCTAAGGCTTCAAAGTTTGGCGATTTTGTGTTTGAAAATCTGGTAGCAATGAGGTAGTCAGCGGAGAGTCCTTATCTCCCTTATAAAACTAAGGGTCTGTTGGAGTGAACAGATAGGGTAAGAGACTCAATCGTTTCAATAGGTGTGTAGAAGATGAAAGAACCCTATATACAAGACTTATCCTCAGGTAGTAATGCGTAATATTAAGAAATCAGTATTTTACAAAGTTAAACCATTTAAGAATTCATAGTCGTTGACTCCATATCAGTTAAACAGTTGAAGAGACCTTAGCACACCCCTATTTAAACAATCGATTGATCTGCATGCCAGGTTCCCGAAGGACCCTCTCCCATTAGGTTCCGGACTTCCCCTAATGGGCAACCCACATCAGTTCTTTCGCTTTCCATCCTGTATAGGGAATCTACCAGCTGTCAAAACAGTTGGTTAGAATTGGGGTATGCTAACCAATCAGGCTCGTTGACCGTCGTTCAGGCTCTGACCAGGGGAAAACCTTCATGGTAGACCACCGAAATTTTGGTGTAGTTATTCAGGTAGGTTATCGAGATCACCCATTATACTATACCAGGGGATTACGATGCATTTCGCTATCTATGCCCAAGTTATAGGGGAGAATATTTCTCTACCTTCCCTTAACCCTCCCCCCCGCTGGGTAGGCATTTACTTTCAGAGACTACATTTTACTCGTAGAACTGAGTTCTTGCCAGTGTCGCTTCTCCAACTTTATTAAATTAGAAGAATGTTCTAGAAGTTCGGCGCGCACCCCCTATATCTATTTCGGTGGGGGACTCCCCACCTACCCTATTTACTGCTAGTCCTACACTGTCAGACCTCAAAAGGAGTGTGCAGCTGTAGGCAGCCCTAGTGGCAACAAGTGACTCAGGTGGTTGGGGCGGGAGCCGAACATTAAAATTTAATTTCAGGTTTGGTACTTACGATCGATTGATTCACTAAACGAACGAATTAATTATAATTAATTAAATGGCCTAAAAGCTAAAGTAGAAGTGTGCCTTATGCAAAGTGCAAGAAAAGACTTAAATTGCGTGTCCTTTCTAGAGAGGAGATAGAAGAACACACCAAAACGTGGCTGTGAGCCTATAAAATTGGCAGGATGGAAGTCAAAAATCTCAGTTAAAATATTTAAGGATCTGGATTGTAGTATTTTTGCATTATGTTTCGCACTCTAGCAGCTATGAACAGATTAGCAGGAGTGGGATTACCAATAATGTTTCTTATTTGCCAAACAGCAAAGAGGTATTCTGATCCAAAAGTTCTGGTAGATGTCTAGTTGAGTAAAAGATAAAATATCTTTAATTATATTTTTGTTCTCAGATTGACTCGTCTCAAGTTATAACCTTAATATAAAGGTTAAAGGTTAAAGGAATTCATCATACAGGAATTTAATAGAATCTTTTCCTGTAAAGTTCAATTTCACAGTCTGTTTCATCGTTTGTCTTCACTTAGCCTTCAATACTCCTGCAGACGGTGTAGTGAGGCAGTCTCTCTGGAAGTTCTGTCGTTTCACTTTGTATCCATGCCCGAGATCAGGAGACTCTAAAGGGTCCACGAAGGTCGGGTTCCCTATCTACGTGTCTTGGGAGCTTAACTCTAATTATTGACTTTGTGGATTCAGAGTATTAATAGTGCAGCCAACCTCTATCAGGAATAGAGATCAATCAGGTCCTGAAGTGTCCAATTAGAAGGTTGGAGGGGGTGGCTTAATGCCCCTCCGTCTTTCTAATATGGCGTATCACATTTTTTCTGTGTTTCGACCACTGGAAGAGGGATCAACAGCGACCCAGGCCAAGACTGGGGCGATATATATCCCAACATTTGATAACCTTAATCAATTTATTCATTGCTTTGTCTAACTGTATATGCTGGCGTGTTTAGGACTGATGCTTTACCCCATGGAAGCCCATCAGCTAACAGGAACATTGCATCTAAATCTGCTTATGTTATTTATCTAGAAAATTCATTTAACTCAATACTAATGTTGTTGATATGTGGATCATAAATCATATTGATTACTGATTTATCATGTTCTATATATAGCATAATATTGAAACTCTCATGTTAACATCTGACAACCTTTTGTTAATCCATGACAACCTTTTTCTGTTGACCAATATGAAGGAATTCCTACTCACAGGAAAGAAAATCCGTGAAAGAAAAACTACCCTAAGAAAAGGAAATATCTGGTCAAAAATGAAAGGTTGTCAGATATTAACATTAAAGGTTGTCATGGATTAACACTTAATAGATGTGATGGCGAAATACAAAAATACTACTTTATCATCTTGAGGATGATATATAAGTCAATATTTAATTGAATAAGTTTACCTGGTGTGTTGTTATCCCACTTATATTAGAGGAAGTAGTTTCAATTAAAAATACTTTCTTAATCAATCAACCCCATATTGCATCTTCTAACCCTGATAGATGTATTTAAAACTTTAGCAGATTGATATTTTAAAGTTCGTATTTAATTATTAAAGAACTTAAATCAAACATGGTGTTCTTTGGAAGACTAAATATTAAGTGGTAGAATCCTATTTACGACTGGAAGAAGTGGAGGAGAACGAGGTTGTAATCAAGCAATAGGGTCCTTCTCCACTTTCTCCAGCTTCAATCAATTTACATATTGCTCTCTCATTAAGTCCAACAATTAGAAACAATAGAAAACTAAAATATGATCGCTAAGTCTTTGATTCAAATCAGACAGAGAAACGAAGAGGAGACAGCGATATCTGATAACAGAGATTTAAAAAGAAGATTGTTGAAGAAATGTGCAAGCACTTGGAAGATGCTATGAGACTTAGCCCAGTCTTGAATGTAATCAAGTATTGGTGTAGAGCACAGTAATAATTTAATGATTCTATTCTGAATCATAACATAATCCCAACTATGATGATTGCTGATGCGACTATTAAAAGTAGTACCTTCTGCTAAAGCATGAGTTGTTGAAGAAGTGGACTTACCTCTCTCGAAACTAAGTTATTAATTCTCTGGCCAAGTCATTGACTTAGAGTAACTCCATTAAATAATTTATCTAAATGACCCTCTATTCTGAAAGAGATGGACATTAGGCTGCTTCTAGTATCAGCGAGAATGTCAAGAGACTTATTAGGAACATTGCGACAAGAAGTGTTTAAAATTCCAGGAATTGGCAAAAAAGTGTTTTAATATTTGGCGGGGAGAAAGAAAGCAAAGCCAATTTATATTCTTTAAAATTTAATTTCCAGTCTTCTATTTTAGATGGGTCGATAATGTAAGAGAATTAAGACTGCAGCTCAGCCTGACTTTCATTCATTCGTTCATAATCATAAAGACGATTCACAATTGTCACTGACTCACCAGCTTCAGATAAATTCTTGGAGAGAACTTTCTTCTTCACTTCTGACTCAGTGCAACGCAAAGCACTTATCTTCTCTTATTTTTTATGTTCCTGAATAACTTAAGTTGTAACCAATGAGTCTGTAGGCCAAGGTTTAGCTGCACTTTGTGTCTTAATGTTGCCATGCTTAAACCAAAGACTGTCTGCTCTGTTTGTTGAACCTGTTCAGACTTTATCTTTTTCACTGATAGTGAATCTAATCAGAGTGTGCTTCTAAACAGAGTAATCCTCAAGTTGCTTTTCTCCCCAGAATCTTTCCGGGTCACAACCCTTAAGTTTAAGTTTAAGTTTAAGTTAATCAATCAGTCTGAATTACTTGAGGAGTCCATCGAGAAGGTTTGTTTCCTCGGTCTTTCTTGTGATCTAGTAACAAGTGGAGCTGTAGAGGCTCTTATCTCAGCGATTGCAGCACATTGAAGAGAACCTTTAAACACAAATAGCTCCCACTTTATCTCACTGTATGCGATAACTTCACTTGCCATTGAGTCACCGTTATTGTCTTGTGCTCACTCTCATGCATGGAGGTAAGCTGCATAGTGTCTCATTGCAGTTAGGTCAATCACCCATTTCAGAGAGTGAGTGAGTTGCTATTAACATTGAATTGCAAAAGGCGCTCTAAGTTGCATTGAATGAACTCTGCAAGCGTTTCCTACTAGTTTAGTTCGGCAGAATTAACTTCAAGAAGTGATGGAGCAAATTCCCGTAAAAGGCATCAGACAAGTGGCTAGTGCGTATCTGTTGAGACGTGGGAAGAACCCTAACAGCATATAAGCTCTAAGAAGACCCATGAATCGAGGAGATTGGCGTTTTCCCCGTCAGTCCCAGAGAGGAGATTTGATTTAACTTCGGCAGAGATCTCTCTTCTCTAATTCAAATGGCAAATTGGCGGATGATTCAAGTATTTGAAATAAAGACTCTTTGAAGGAATTGAGAGAGTGAATCAGCTGTCTTTGAGCCTCAATTCCTGTTCTTTGAGCGTGAATGGGAGTCTTTTGATTATTTGGAGGCAATCAGGGGAGAATTGAGACAAAAGGCGTATGGAGTAACATGGTTGGCAGTCCAAAGCACAATGAGAAAGGAGTCCGTCCCTTTCCTCGCTTCCGGCTAGGCTACTGTGTTATTATCCACCATCCCAGTTTTTGTTCTTGACCCGAGATGAGTGGAAGCAATCTAGTTGTAGGATTGGGAGTTGTACAGCAAGGCATGCTATGACTCCATTGAATCAATCACCTTTTTAATTGAATTCTGGGTCACAACCCTTCCTCTCCAACTTATCTACCACTTAAAAGTAAGTCTCTCTCCCATTTTATTCAGGAACTACGAATGTGCAGTTTACCAACTTTGGATCCCGAAGTAGTTTAGGTAGCGTACCAACTTGTACGTGTTAGTTTTTCCCATCTGTCTCATGGTCTTTGTAGGTCATTTTTGCCAACGAGTCAAGGATCGCTTTTCAACAGAAGGGAAAGGCTGTGTCAGTGTAAGTCGCTTAACTATGGCTGTTTATAACATTTCTCTTTGTTTCTCAGTTAAATTAGTTAATATCCTGGAATCAAATCTTAACCATCATCATCATCATCATCATTATTAACAGCAACAGTACATTTACCATTGTACGTATTAGTTTAGGGAGGTGATTCTTTAATTACATTGGTAATATAATTAACTTCTTATCTTTCTTAGTCTTTTAAATCTGTATAGTCTCTATCAGAATCCAGTTCCTTTTTTATCACCAATCTACACCCCATAAAGACCCCACCCTTCCTCTCTTACATCAACGATCCCTTGGAAAGGGGAGAGGGGAACTACGCCAGCCTAAAATGGAAATGTAGTTGATGATTTGAGAGTACCACAACCTTAAATAGAGTTGAAATTTTCTATGGGCTTCTTCATCGGAGAGTTCATCTGCTCATCGTGTGGGTTTCCACTCTTATACTTGTAGTAAGAAGATGCTCATCTTCAATTCTATTTCGGCACTGAGAATTTTTCTTTTTCAATTTAAGAATCAAACCTTAACCAAGAGCTCCATTCCAGGTCAGTTTTTTTAGGAGCAAAGAGTGTCAAAAATTTCGCTCTCAACAGCACTTATGACAGTGCCTGTCCTTTCTTTTTAACTAATAGTCTCAAATGTATAATGTTCTACAAGGTTCCAAAGAAGCTGATAATTCTTGTTTAAATATGCTTATGCCTATCTTGGTCCTGTTATTATTCTGGCAGTGTAAGTTATAGTGATTTCCCTTAGTGGGAACTTAAATGAGTTTTCCCATTTAAGAGCTGAGGTGTAAACCAGATAATGGCAGCCTCCTCCTGAGAGTTATCAAAAGACATTATTCTGGGAGCCAAAATTGCATGAGAGTAAGCTCAGGATAAGGGACTACTTGGTCCCAGATGGGCTCGTGTTCACTTTTGGAAGTTTGTTATGCACTAGATGCCTTCCAGAACATTTAAGGGGCAAAGCCTCCTCGCCAGGCTTGCACTCCCTGTCCTATTATGAACAATTAATTTGCCTGTTTATCCAGCCTGACTTTGTTATGGTAATCCGCTGAGTATGAGCATATCAAAACTAATGACGTCAACCCAATATTTAATCTGAAATAAAGCATTTAATAAATAGGAATATCCTAGATTTACACAATTCAGGGGCACTCAGTGATTATTTAAAAAGAAATAGTTTCCATTTGATAGAAATCTCATCTCTCTTATTTTTGATTCTGATTTAAATGAGTTAATTAATGTTCTATAAATTTAAAGTTAATACTGGATTTTATATTTCACAAGCATAGGGACAGGATAAATAGCAGATCTCCTAACAACATTTATTTTCTCCTCTTTTCTATGCCATGAACCAATTTAAGATCTTAAGATCATATATCCTTTGTCTGAACTCCTAAAGTTTATTCATGAAACTTGACTTTCACAGAGATGTTTGTTTTTCTTTCTATTTAAATCCTATGATAGCAATCTAAATACATCCCAAAATGCAAAACTATTCCCTGAAGGTTAGATCATGAATTGAGTCATAATTGTTAATGCGAATGTGTTGAACTTATACTTGAATTAATAGAATATTCTTTTAATTGTGTAAATAAGTACCCCTAGTTAGAATGGAAAGGAATCTGACCCTCTTCCCTATCATTAACGCGAAATTAGAGCAAGGGAAACACGCCAGGGCGTGACTGGCAGTCCTTAAATAGCATGGAGTGGAAAACAAGAGCTTGAGTACGCTTGTTCCAGGATATGTAAGATAACGAAGCTCAGGATTCTAGACACTGAGAAACCTACTAATCACTTCGGAAGCTATTCCCGACTGGAAACCATCTTTCTGTTTGGTTTGGGTACAGAAATTGACATGAATCCTCATATGGAGTTGAGGAGGACGAAATTATAAATTTTAAAGTTTTGAAAATAAAGCTAATAAACTAAATAAAATATGAAATTTTACAACAAAGAACAAACACGACAAGCACTCATGTGCATCGTGAAGGTAAGTAGTCATGCATCATCCTCACACATCAGTCCTCCTTAATCCCAAGTGCCCCTGCAATGGATGCGGAGCCACTATCCTACCTTCCAGGTAGAAATGCTAAAAGGGATTGAGGCAGACATAGGGGAGCAAAAAACAGAACAAAAGTGAGAATTGATCCTTCAACACCTGTGATTCTTCCTCCGACCTGCAATCTCAGGTTGACTGCCCCTAAGGACCAAAAGGAATGTTTGAACATATAAGGGGACAAGTATAAGCATGGTGTGCCCCAGTTTTCATTTTGTAAGTTTCTTTTAGCATACAAAACTCAATTTTTAATTAGTCCACCCCATACTTTAAAATCTCTTCCTTGGCTCTGATCTCACTGATTTAATAACAGATTCAAGTATGGAGTCAGACCTAGTATCGGAATTGATTGATTACCCTTAGGTAGTCAATGCTTTAAGCACGGAAGTGACGAATGCAAACCCCAAAGGTTGAAACAAACTCTCAAAGCTCACGGATAAAGAGCCTTCTTGATTAATGGTTTAACATGACACGACATGAGAAAAAGTACCTGAAGCAGAGTAAATGAATGATTGATTTGATTGATTGATTGTTAAGAAATCATTTAACTTCAGTCAATTGTTTTTCCTCTTCATATGAATTGTGTGGCTGTGATTTCTTTTAAAGAATGGAGCTTTTACAAGCTATTGGAATAAATAAAAGTAGTTCACATAGATTCATAAGACGATCTAGAAATAACTTCAATAAGTTTAAGATTCTTCTTCCGAACAATATCCTCTCACTGTACTCCAGCGGACCCTCCTACAGAGGGGGAGAGGCCTGGCGCAAATTCAAACGTAGAACTCAGATTAGTTACATCAGCTTCAATTCTATAAGACATCTCGAAGTGGAACCCTGTTAATTTGTTAAAGATCTCCGTCTCAGGAGTATCTCCAGACTTATCATCAGCTTTAGAAGAAGCAAAAGTACCGTTTTCAATGATAGTCATTCAAACTTCATTTTATTTATTTTAATGTATGATTGATGCTATATCTTATCTAATTGTGTAAACAAGCCAATATCATTACTACTTCCTCTTCCACAGGTTATAATGATTCCTGGAGACAAAATGATGGTTGTGCATAGTGATTCAATATAATTATTATGCTAAAGACAGTGCTTTATTCTTAGTACGTGTTTCTATAAAACAATGTATTTTCCAAAGGGTCAAAATGGAATATATGGTTACATAGCTAGAAGATAAAGCGATTATACTGTTTGTATCGGATTCCAGATAATAAATTTTAGTTTCTTGACCGTCTAAACACTGGATATAACACGATCAGTCTTTTTAATCTTAATTGTGACTTAAATGCTTTATTAATAAATTATCTCTTGTCTTAACAAAGAATAATGAAGCAAAATGATGACATCATATAATTTGATTCCAGCTGCCCCGAAGTCTCTTAAATAGACAGTAAACCCAAATGATACCGTCATCATTATCAAATGCTACGAGATAGTCTTCTTAAGCAAGCACCATTATCTTGAGATATGCTTCTAATTTAAAGAACTATTTAATCATATTAGCATTATCATATAACAGACAAAATTCGGTCATAACGTAAATTTTTTATTCTGAGACAATAATCAATTCACTATGTTCTCTCTTTAATGAATTAATGAGAAGATGGGATTAAAAAGAGCGAAGA
>JAGYYO010000161.1:0-12963 GCA_021441625.1 Diophrys sp. 3 WChen-2021
ACATAGTAGGCGACATCATGATTGTTGGAATTAGAGACAGTGTGATGGACTTCAGTTCTGATCAGCATAGGTCGGATGAAGTATGCAGAGTGTTGCCCACTCCTGTTTACCCTTGCTATGTCTCCTACTTAGAAGAAACAGAACACCATCCAACTGTCTCACATTACTTCCCCAAGTTTGAAGGAAGAACTTCATCTTCATGAGACAATTAAAATTTAGTGTCCCTTGACTTAACGTCAATTTTAACTCATTTATATTAATCTACTTGGATTAAGAGGGTCACTCATTGGCCATAAGGAACATAATAGGTATTAGCAAACACATAGTTGGTTACATTTGATATCATATTGATTGATGATTTAGTAATAATATTATACCTACCCTCTCTCAAATTTAAACTGACCCACACTGTAAATAAATTATACAAATCTAAAGAATAATCAAACCGGCGATGACAATGAATAATAATTTTGCATAAAATCATAGTTTTCTTCATCACTAAAATAAGAATGAAAGTCCAGCACCTTCCACTGTATAAGGAAACATAACGATCTCAATACCCTCAGGTATTATTTAAGGAGCAAATACCATAATCACACACAGCACAACCAATTGAACTGCATAAGCAATCCAATTAACACAATCAGACATATTATTTATTATCTCTATTAACAATTACATTATCTTACACATCCTTAGGTGTTATCTCATACACATATTCACTCCCTGCCACCATGGTTCATGTGAAGTGGTTAATTCACTAGTGACTGCATATGTTTTACCTGGATTAACAACTACTAATAGGAGATCCAATTAGATTAGTAGCACTCTCTTATACAGTGATAGAATAGGTATCAACTAGTGTTAATTGCTAGATGACTGTGTATGTTCCATCATTATTACTGACAGCATTTAATGCGGAAAAGATAGCACCAAGAGTGTTACCAGTCAGAGTGATGGTGAATGTGTCTGAGTTTTAGTTATATCTGACAGCAGAGTCTTTTGCATAGATCTTAAATTTAATTGATTCACTTGAGGAGAACAGAAGAGAAGGAGAGATGAGTTCAATTTCAGAGGTGGTGGGATCAATAGAAGGATTAGGAAGGACTGAGATAGTAATTAAGTCTAATACTTATGCTTTCAAAGTAATCTGTAATTAGTAAGTAGCTGTCTTAATAAGAGAAAAAGTAACTTCATGCAAGCCAGGATTCACAGTATCAACAATTGTACCTGTAAGTATTCTGTTATTTCTAAATCAAGTAGTTCAATTGAGTTATCAGACAAACGCATTGTTATGATAGAAGTCTCTTCCTTGGATTAAGAATGTCTCTTGAAAATTAAATGTGACTACTTAGTTAAGACCTTGAATGACTGAATTAGGTTGATGAATAAGAGCATGTTCAACTATCAATAGGGAAATTGGAGATCCCTAATTATCTATTTCATTAATTCTCACATTGAGTATGAAATACCCTGCATTAAATATAGTAATCTAAGCTTCATAAGTTCCATCATTTCTATCTTTAGCATATCCATCTACATCTCTTCCAGTGATCCAATCCCAATTGTTTAAATCAGGTACTCTGAAATTCTTTTCAAATTATCTAATACTTGAGTGTTCTTGGTGGAACATGTGATGTTTATGGTTGTGGAGAAGATCTCTTTCCTGTAGACTAACTTTTAAGCTGGGTTGAGGAAAGGATGGTTCATTAATTGGAAAAGGTCTCGTCTGTCTTCTGGTTTGTATTGAAGAATTCAAACGATTTCAATGAATTATAGACTCATTTCTTCAGCATGGTTTAAGACGTAGGTTCCCTTCTGGAAATGCTTCATGTACTTAATTCACCGCCTTGGGAGGAAAAGAGGTTCTTACCTGTGCGAAGTTAATAAAGGATTACACCAACTGCCCATATATTTCAGAAGGTATTAAGGATGGAGGGATTATAGGCGAAGACGTAGCTCTACTTCCATAAGAATCTAAGTTATTGAATTTAGTTTTTAATTAGAAATTAATGGATAAGAGCCTCGAGTGGCAAGTGGGAGAGACCTGACCTCTCCTCTACCTTAAACCCTAGCGCGAGGGGAGGTAGAGGAACACACCAGGACGTGTCTGCCAGTCCTTAAAATGGCACTGGGTGGAAAACAAGAGCTTTAGTTCGCTAGTTCCTGGAGATGTAAGGCTCACGTACCGTACATCCCAGGATTCTAGACAAGTACGGCACACTCAGCACCCCGGAAGCTATTCCTAGACAGGTTTCCCCGCCTGGTTGGCCTAGGAATTAGACAGCATAAGCATTTGACAACGTACTCTCCGTTGAGAAGGGAGGAAAGGAAATTAAATTAGGGAAGCAACGCCTGGAAATGGCTCGGCAGCGGTGAAGGCAAAGCCCGAAGGTTGAAACATAACTCTCAAAGCCCGCGGATTCAAGGGACATGGACAGGTACCGAAGGCTAAGGGATGTTGAACTAATGGAATCAATAGGGACAGACATGGAAGGTAGAGCAAAAATACTCGATGCAATGTGTTGATGGAATGATGAATCTCTTATCTCTTCTCTTATCGTTTAGTTATTGAATTTCATCCCTAAAGATAGATTAAGTAAAATCCCTGCCCACCCTAAAAGTTCATCTGTAGTATATAAGAGAACCCATGACTTTCCAAGACAACCATTCTAAAGATTAATATAAGATATTATCGAATTAATAGATATTAACTATAGTGGTGTTGACAGATGTACTTCTGAAGCTATTGAAGCCTGGAGAGAAGCAGCCTCTTTGTATATGGCTGAGAAGTTCTAAAATAGTGTAATGTGTACTGAACATGTTTAGATAGTAACTCCTTTAGTTAATTCTTAATCTAATATTCATGTCACCCTATTAACACCTTTCGCAGATTCCTAAGAATCATCATACTAACTCTTAAATATATCTTTCAATATGCAAGTGGCAAATAGGATTCATTATCATATACAGCCTAAGTATTGTTAGGTAACTCAATGTGTACTTCTTTATTAGGCACTCATCTTTTTTAATATGAATGATTCTGATACTGAATACTGATTGACCTTAAGTGACAGTTAAGAGAAAGTCAATGTCCCATATATATTTTAATTATATCAATTGAAATATTGACTATGCTGACTTGATTAGATCGAGCTGAAGCGTGGAATGTGATCTCAGACATATGAAGTGCTTTCTAATGTCAGAGGTTTTACATTTGCATGTCTTACTCCACATGCTTTGAAAGCATTTATACACTTAAGTCTTAATTAGACAGGATCATTTAGGTTTAATGGAGACTTAATGTAGTTCATTTAAGTCGTAAATAGAGAAACTTTTCATTTTTATCCTTATTTCATTCCTTAATAAGGAACCATGTACAGAATTTCACTCTTTTCCTCCTTGATACAGTCTGTTCTGTAATAAATCACAATCGCAAATAAGACTATAATGGATTGTCAGCACTCTTGTTTAGAATTTGTGAGTTAATTATAGTTTCAAACTACTTACGATTATCCTCATAATGCCTCTCTATGACTGAATTTAGAGTAATATTTATGATTGATTGGAATAAGATTCAAGAAATTCATTCTCTGCTCTAAATGAATTTGTGGCTAGAAATGAAAGATAACAGATTCACAGAAAACATATTTATTCATCTTCTTACGACCATAAATAGGTCAGAGTGCTTCTATTTAATTTGTTATCCACCACCCTATATACGAAACGAATACTCTTGAATCCTTAAATTGACTTTCAGGGGTAAGTTAGGCAATTTAAATCGTTCCATGATTAACTATTCTTCCAATGCTTATCTTTCGCTTTAGAGCATTATTGCGACACTGTTTTTTCGTTGCATTTCAATAGAAATGGGAAGTAAGAAGTAAGAAGTAGTATATGTGGGTCTTGCCCTCATAGAAGAGATTCTATAAGAAACGACATGAGGTTTGCTAGCATTTTCACAATTACCTCATAATTAAATTCGTTTGTTAAATAAGAATCCTTGATACAGTCAAAGGGTGATAGCATTCGATCTCTTCAAGAAATTCCATGAAAAAAAGATTGGAGGAACCGAACTCCTACTAATAATCATTTTAGTCAAGATGACGAAATTTTAATGCTGATTAATGAGCTTAGGATAATGGCCCTCCTTCTTTACAGATGTAAGTAAGTACTCTCACTTGCTTTTGACATATACTAGGGGTTTTGGGGTTTTGGATTATGACGGAATCCCAACTTCACTTATGATAGAATTATGATTCGGGTCTATTCGTGGGGAAGGCAGGTTAGATTAAGGAGAGGATTAGTGGATCATAACTCCAGCAAGCAAGGTCTCAGAGAGTTAGGCTTAATAATTAATCTGGTACTAATTTATATTGGATATTCATTGAATCACTCACAATGTATTCTTTCGTATTTCAAATTCCAAATTAAATGGATTTAATGTTTACTCTAAGAAGAACCTATCATAAATACTCATTCCTGTTTTTTAAAGTATATTTTCTATTATTAATATTAGTTGCTTTCTTTCCATTAATCGAGCCTTGACTGGCTTGCCTCATGATAATATGAGACACTTGTTGAATTCCCCTCTTTTTCTTCTCTCCGTAAACATTGTTTCCAATATCATCAGATCCGAGATGGAAGAGAAAGTTAAGATACTTGCTTTATTATGAATTGAGTGGCCATTAGGTAAGAACAACTCTCTACAAAGATGCGATCTTGACTGAGTCTCTTCAGTTCTGCACAGAATTCACTATGTTTAATTCAAGTTTAGCCTCTCCCATTGGCGCTTGCGGCACAACTCCTAACTCCGTTATGGCTTAACAGATTCATGAATTGTGATCGAAATATTTCAAAGTCTTTTTGTCTCAAAATAGTGAAACTTTTATCCATAATTGAAAAAAATTGACATTTATTATCTAAAGATGGATTACATGATGAAACTAAAGATGAACCAATTAGCATCCTCAGATTATTTCTTACTTAATCTATATTTAGTTGTGAATATTACTATCCACCAAGATGACGTCTGACAACAGTGCATGGGATAATAATAAAATTGAGTACTGTCATCACACATCTTCATTTTAAGATACTCCAATACCTTAAACCCCTAAATTCCCAAATAATAAAAAGGGTTTCGGGGTTTTAGGATTTTGGGGGTTTTGGTGTTTGGGAGGTTTTGGGGTTTGGGAGGTTCTGGGGTTTATGGGTTTTGGGGTTTACTGGTTTTGATTGAGGCAATAGGATTTCTTTCGTTTGATGGTCCATTTGTTGTAACTTATAGTTTTAAGAAAGAAGCTGACATTTAGAATCTGGCAATGTGAGAAACCTTGGTTGTCTAGTGCTCTTTAGTACACTTGTTCTTGTGAAAAATCATTAACACTCTCTCTCTTTTCTAATGAAATCCTATTAGTTTCATATCCATGTCTTAATTGTAGATTTCAATAGCTATATATTTTTTCATATGTACTTCAGTTATTCCATCATCAGTCTTTACATCAATAGTTACTTTATCTGATGTTCCAAACTCACTACTCAATGGATTAAATACTCTCAATATATATTTCCCCATGACCATCAGGAGAATGTCCTGGACCTTGCAGTATGCACTACAGTACTTTGTTACTTATCGCCCAACTAAATTTCACTTACAGAGTAGTTCTTCAATGATTGCTTAAAGTATCTATGCTTGGTTTTACCAAATTCAGTTCCCATAGGATTACTCTTCGCTTCTTATTCAAAATACTCTTGGTCAAGCTGGTCGTTTCATTCATTGAACTGTAATGTTCTTACTTAGCACGCAGTAAACCACCATCTTTAATGGGAAACTAGTGTATCGTGGAGAGTCTCCTATAGGAGGTATTGATTTCGTAAAGATGTAATTGTCAATTGGTACTACTTGAATCTTATAGAGATGTGTTAGCATATGTAAGCGTCCGGTGGTGTGATATAGATGAGGGACCTTTAATTATTAAAGCTTAACATTTAAGCATTCTCTCAACCAACTTACTTGACAGAGTGCGCTATTGGGTGCATTTCTGGGTTATTCTGTTCAGGATTGTGAAATCTGAAGTAGAAATCTATGTGTTTTATCTGGAGGGGGTTGCTTAATCCTACTTACTCCTGTGGACTTATTCTTAGCCAGGTGAGGTTGGAGCGTTGGGGCTCCAGGGTGTTTTAAACAAAGTGTTGTTGCTAATCAAATAAGTAACTCCCCTAGCTTCAGGTCGTTTAGGGATTTAGAGGTAATCTTGTCTCCTAGTCATGCCAATTTCCAGATTTAATTTTAGCAGAAACTTTGACGACACAGTTATTTCACTTTTGAACATTTAGACTATTGATCTTGTTATCCTATTATATGAAGCGATGGGGTCTTATGATAGCCTTGAATTGCAATTGCTTGTGCTTCCCTTTCAATTGCTCGTCCTTGTCTCGTGTTTCTCTTGCGTTGTCTTGTGTTTCTCTTCCATTGTTTTGCAGTTGTGATGCACTTCCCCTTGCTGATCTAGCATTTATATCCAGAGCAGTTAGACTAGCTAATGATATAATGAATAACAAAAAGCCATTCTCATTAACTACACTATTCATTCCATAAGCTTTTATTAAATCCTAATGTTATTTAATGTTTTGATTATTTGATTCATAATTCAATATATCTATTTTTAATTGAATATAAGGTAAATTATAGTCAATAATTATAATGATAATAATAGTCTCTTGTCTTATTATTATTAAAATTAGTCTCTAGTAACAATTCAGTATGACTTAGTTATATTTTATTGCCTAAAACAATAAATATCCTACAATATTTCTTGAATTAGAGGTAAATAAATAATCCTATAATATCAATTTCTTAATCTTTAATCCTGTCATAAAACTTTTATTGAGTAACATATAGAGCTGTGAATATGATGAAATCCATATACTATTTTTAGTCTCACAGTTAGAAAAGAACCAGAATGTCTATAAATATCAATCATCTCTCGTGAATCAGCTTATCTACTGACATTGCCCGAGAGTGGCCATTTCTTTTTATAAGGAGGACCTAACTCAGGTGCCGTAGCAGTTGTAGTTTCTACTACAGCACCTGAGTTTTTAACTTTAGCTCTGTTACTTTTCACATTCATTTAATTTATAATTCATTAATTCTGACTATATTGATAGCTAAGACTATTTGATAGATTTATCTAGGATGTATTGATGGAAATATTTTCTCCCATGTTATCATTTCTTTTCATCATTTTTAATGAACTGACTTTAGACAGAGAATAGTATTTACTTGAGATCAGATATTTAGGATTTTAACCAAAAACCTTTATAGATGTTTCTAATTTTTCTTAATATCAACATTATCCTTATGAATTTATTTAATCCTCTGATGTTGTTGTGTTGTTTAATGAGATTTGATTAGAGAAATGGGCCATATGTAAAATTTAATCTGGATTAATTTGAACCAAGTCAGGGTCGATAGATGGGACAGATTATAGAGTTGCTCTTCATCTTTATAAGTAGGCATTTTCTATTATTCTTTCGCTTTTGGCTTTAGAGATCTAGATATTATAATTCACTGAAGATCATTTGATCATTATGTTAATTAAATAACCATAATACCTTCTTAAGTATCTATGAGCTTATAACTGTGATTCAGATGAGATAAATTAAAGCTAAGTTATAACAAACAGTAATATCTATTTAGAAGCATCTTCTGTTATTTATGTTGCCAAAAGGAGGCTTATCTTGAGAAGAAGCTCAAACCTTAATAACATTCACATGAATAATATTGAGAGTTCTGCTCTATTTCTTCCTACTTGCACTATTTTAAGGTTTATAATCTTAACATGTTTAGATTGTATGAATTTAGCTATTTGCTTTAGAAGGTGTCAAGGAGCGAGAAGGTTAAACCAGACAGCTTAGTATATGTCAGAGGTTTAAATTTGAAATACAGATATATAAATTACTGGAATACTAAGGAATAACCTAGTCAAGAAGTTTTAGGTTGTAATGAGGCATCAAATTAGATAAGAGGGCCTTAAATAAATAGTTATCTGTAGTTTAGTCAGCAATTGCTAGATATGCTTAACTGTATTTGTAAGGTTTGATCGGGAAGAAAGGGGATCTATCATCGAATCAGAGATATGGAGGACACTTGAAAGAACTCTGAGTGAGCTCTGAGTTGTCTGAATTTACCTGGAGACTTATTTGTTCTATCTTCACAATTTATAATTAAGAGAGCCGTGTGTTCATCAGGACTATGCAATCTCTCATCAAGAGCTCAAGGGGCATTAGCTCTTTATCCCATCAGGAGGCTATGACTAGCTTGGGAGGCTCAAGCATAAGAAAAGTTAATAGTCAGATATTAAAAAAAGTTAATGAGGTTTAATAGAGTTTAATAAAAGTTAATCAATAGTTAATATCTTTTCTATTCAGGTCTCTTCACTTCTTTTCTCTTTCTTTCTGTGCCTGTTTCTGCTTCATTCCTTCACATTTGGGAGAGGCTAGGAATCTGAGCTAGAAGGTCTTAAGCGCTTCCTTGTATGAAATGTCTAATGGAATAGGGACCAACTGATTATCAAAGATGGATACCTTTCCAGGTACTCCCAAAGTTCTCTCAATCTGTTTCCCTTTGACTAATTGTATCTTCTTCTTCAGATCACTCATGAGGATTGACGACTTAAAGGAAAAGTAACTTGGGATAGAGACTTGATGAGAAGGAAGTGTGAGATTGATCAAGATGATCACATTCTTCTCCACTTGGATTGTGCATAGTGGACTTTAGGTTTGTTGCCGATGCTCTTTGTAACTTCACCACTCTCTGAAAGGAAGTAAGAGCTCTCTGTCTCAACTGCCTTGTAGTGCTGCTCTTTTGTCTACTTGAAAGTTCCTTGATTGTTGCTGGTTGCACCTTTAGCTGGGCAATTCTTAGTACTGCAAACCTATTGCTTGGACCTTGCTTTCTAACTTTCTTCCAAGTGCATCCGGCACTATCTGTGAAGAAGTTTCTGGAACTCTTTCTTTAGGGGCCTTAGGTTTAGCAATCTTCTTTGCCATTTTATCTCCCTTAAATTAATAATGCTCTTGGGCTAATTAACTTAGGATTAATCGTCAACCATTCATCTTCTTTTCATTGCAACATTCTTCAAGGGGGAGTCTTTAACTCCCATGTCAACATTGTCAGATCCCTTAGAGGGAGTTTAGACCTTCCCGAAGCTGGCTCCATAGTCAACAAGTGATCTCCTCAGCCTTTCCACTTCGGACTTTAGGAATGAGTTTTCCTCTACCATCTTCTCCTTTTACTTCTTGACTTCCTCATAAGGCCCAGCTAGCTCCCCAACTCCAACTTCATTCTTCCTCTTCATAAGACCTTTGTCAGCCAAATTAACCTATTTTCCCCCTCCAACTGTAGAGTTAATCAGAGTAATGACTCACTTGAGAACTGCTTGGAATTTTTCAGCACTGAAGCTACTTCAGGGGCCAAGTCAGCGTATATCGGGGTCTTGTTGAGAGTATCAAGTCTCTCCTCCATAGAATTCATTACCTTTGCCTTGATGACCTCTGGCTTGATAGAGTAGCACTGCGATAAGAGATAATGGCTTACCAGATTGCATAGCCAAGCTCTTTCAGGCTTTTTGGTTTTCTTGTAATTGGGCAAGTACGGCTGAATGCTTTCATCGCTAGCGGCGAAGTCCCAGATGTCCTAAACTCTGAGTCCAGAGTAGTGAGGGACAGAACAGACCTTGACCATTGTTCCTTTAAGGACCTAAGTAGTTATGCCAGAGGAAACCTACCTTTTCATTCCTGTGCATACATCTTTGAGGTAGTCAATATCTATATTATCTAGTGGTGGAAGATAATAACCTCCTTCTATCGTTAAGATCTTATGAAGTTCAGCCTTAGATTTAAACTTCGCTGATAACGCTCTCTAGTTTACCCTCTCCATTGAATGATAAAGCAATCTTTAATATTCTTTTTAAATTGTCATCATGGTATTCGTATCCTTGAATTTCAGAATTCGGTTATGAAAATCATTTTCTTCATTAAGGAATTCTCTAAAGGAATACCACCAGAGACTCGAAGTTATTTAGTTAAATATTAATAAATGGAATTTTCAGATTAAAGCGAGCAAGAATTTAGTTTGCCTGCCCATGTAAGTTTTATGCTTCATGACAATAATCATAGGGAGGTTTAGTTTTGCATTGAGAAGGACAATAATTAATAATAAAGGAAGCATCTTCTTAGTAATACTCTTCTCTCATTTCTCTTGACAATAAAACTCCTATAGTCTAATTCGGAGTCAATACTTCTTTTGACATGGATTACAACTCCATTATACCGATTTAGTCTCTCTATGATGCAGGAAGGGAGCTAATAAATATGAACAAGGAGTATTAGAAGTATCCAGAAACCTTCAATGAGAATCTTAAAGCCATTCAGCAACTCAAAGGGATTCTTCCATGCTTAGTCAGCAAATTGAAGATTATGTTATCAGAAGAAGAGAGTCTAGAAGATTTTAAGCATAACAATGCTCCTCTCCTAAATTCAAGAAATCACAAAGATAGGATAGAGGAGCTTTAACTCAATGAATCCTGTATTAATACAGAGAGCTTGAGTTCAAGAGGAAATGTGTCTGATAGCATCAATCAAGTAAAACTCAGAAAGTCAATCCACTTGAACCCGACTCATAAGTTAACCATTCGGACATATATTCGTGACTATTAGCCGAGCAACCATGATCTGAAGAAGATCTTTAAAATATCCAGTACCTAAGCTAAGTCCCTATAAAACTCCATCAATTGCAACTCAACACCATCTAGATGAATTTCCTCAGACAGTGTTGACTTGACTCATTGCCTCAGCAACGATGATTTGATTAAACTTAGAAAATTCATCGAGACTTCAACAGACTTTATAGGAGTCTAAGATGATCAGAATTTTATCAAGGATGTCATGAAAGTTAAAATTCTCTATCACTAAGCATTGGGATTACTCAAGCATGAGCTAGCTGCCAGTCATGTTAAATGCTCCCTAATCAATCAAAGAAAGGAACTCGAGAAGCAACCTCTAATAGCCTAAGCAAACTGCGTTATATTCATAAATTTTTTGCTGGATCAAAGAGAGATTATAAACATCGATGAGACAATGTTCTCCTCTCGATAAGCATCTTTGTCCTCTTGGCGTTTAAGAGGGAGCAGGAATAGATTCATTAAGGAAACTAGAGTTCGCTCACTTTAAATGATATTAGGCTATAGCAGCAAAGGCCATCATTTCTATATGCTCAAAGAAGGCATTAACAATAGCTATTCTTTTATGCATTTCATGAAAGAAGTCTTAATTCATCTCAACCAAAGGGATAGAGAATGGCGAAAGAAAATCATTTTGATGATGGACAATGCAACGATCCACACCAGCAAGCATGTTACCCAATTCTTTGATTCTGTTAAGATCCCTGTAATGTTCAGCACGCCCTATTACCCAGAACTTTCTCCTGTCGAGAGCTGCTTTCATTAACTCAAGAGCTAGTTGATCTTGGGAAGAGAGCAGAGTCAAACTGGAGCATGGAGAAAGGCAGAGATCTAAGAGATTGCAAAGTCAATAAACGGTATACTTAGATCATATGGAAATAAGGGTTACTTTGGGGTTTTAACTTAAGTTTTGAAGACTTTGGGCCAAAGTTCTACTATATATGAATGAGTAGTCAAAACTGAGAAGCATTCCAGATGATTATTAATTATTTATGAAGGTTAACTTTACTTTAATGTCTTTTACTTTAGATAAATAATATAAATCTAGACTATTAATTAATTATCTTTAAATTAAGAAACTCTTCAAATCTATTAAGTTTTATTAATAATAACTAAGTCGCATAAGACTTTTCCTCAATAGACAAGGGACATGGGTTAATGGAAGTCCTCTTAGGATACCCTCAGAAGATATCCTCAAAGGATATCCTTAGAGGCTTATTAATTTTATCCTCACTCAAGTGAGTTAATGTAATGAATTTAAAGTTAATAAGAGTTATTATTTGGTTGCAATAATAATATTTAATATAGATGGAATAAGAAAAGATAATAAGTTTCTATTAGCTTTTAAGAGGAAATTATAATAAAAATAAGCTTACTACAGCCCTACTAGAAGACAAAAGAATAATACCTAAAGATAAAAGATAAGTGGGACTTATAAGTTTAATAAGAAATGCAAAGGATCTCCCTTATTAATTAAGTGACCTTAATTAAATGAAATTATAAGGGAAAAGAACAACTCTAAAAGAAGCTTATAAAAGAATAGCTTCTGGTAATTTATTAACTGATTTAGCAGATGTTAATGATCCTTATCTTGTGAAATAGATTTGTTTTAATAAGGATATAACAGATCCTTTATTCAAATTAAGCCCTGAATCCTAATAAATATTCAATGATTATTTATTATTAGCTTCTAAAATGGTCTTATTAGAAACTGCCCCTAAAATAGCTATGAATATTTCTGTCTGCTCCTAAAGAGGAACTGAATACGATCTAGATCGAAGATTATAAGATAAGAAGTCATTTGCTAAGTTAATAACAGGTTAACTTGGATCATATATAAGAGAGAATATCATACCATTGGCTTTATAGCTTTAGAAAATTAATGCGTTAGATATAGTGACTAAATGTTTTAAGTGCTCTATAGAGGATAATTTATAGAAAATATATTGTAATGATTGCAGCAAGGGGATTCATTAAGGTTGCTTAAAAGTACATAAGTAAGAGATTATAGATTAAGACTTAATTTAAGAAAAAGGAGATAATAAATAGACTATCTCAGTTCCTTTTCCTAGGTGTCCATCTAAATATATATTAAGACAGGCTCATAATTAAAATAAATTAAAGTATTTAGATTGAGATTCTTTATTTAAAATTCGTTTAATTATGTGGTTAATGACGGCCTTTTGGCCGTCTCCACATGGAATTTATGGCAAGAATC